>JAEUCK010004286.1:0-57448 GCA_017311455.1 Otocyon megalotis megalotis | reverse complement strand
TAAACCTAAACCTAACCCTAACCCTAACGCTAACCTATTCTGTAACACTAACCCTAAACATAAACCTAATCTGTACTGTAACCCTAACCCTAACCCTAACCCTACCCGGGACCTTAACCCTAACCCTATCCCTAAACTGTATCATAACCCTAACCCTAACCCTAACTTGTACTGTAACCCTAACCCTAACCTTAACTCTAACTCTAAACCGAACCTGTACCATTACCCTAACCCTAACCCTAACCTCTATGGCAAACCTAACCTTTATCCTAACACTAACCCTAAACCTAACCTGTACTGTCACACTAACCCTAACCCTAATCCTAACCCTAACCCTAAACCTAACCTGTTCCATAACCCTAACCCTAACCCTAACTCTTACCCTAACCCTAACCTGTACCATATCCCTCAACCTAACCCTATCCTAACCTTAACCCTAACTCTAACCCTAACCTGTACCGTACCCCTAAACCTAACCCTCTCCCTTACCTGAACCGTAACCCTAACCATAACCCTCACCTTAACCTGTAAGGTAACCCCATCCCTAACCCTAACCCTACCAGTAACCCTAACCCACACCTGTATGGCTTCCCTAACCATAACCCTAATCCTAACCCTAACCGTAACCATTACCTGTCCGTAACACTAACCCTATCTCTAAACCTTACCTGTACCATAACCCTAACACTAAGCCTAAACTGTACCGTAACACTACCCCTACCCCTAACCCTAACCTGTACCGTAACCCTAACCCTAACATTACCGTAACTCTAACCTGTACCGTAACACTAACCCTAACCCTACCACTACCCCTAAACCAAAACCTAACCTGTACCCTAACCCTAACCCTAACACTAACCCTAACCTGTACCATAACCCTCAACTTAACCATAAACCTAAACCTAAACCTAACCCTAACCCTCAACCTAACCTGGACCGTAACCCTTTCCCTAACCCACACCCTACCAGTAACACTAACCCACACCTGGATGGCAACACTAACCCTAACCTCTACCGTATCCCTAACACTAAACCTAAACATAACCATAAACTGTACCATAACCCTTAACCTAAAACTAACCCTAACCTTAACCCTAACCTGTACTGTAACCCTAAAACTACCCTAACCCTAACCCTAATGCTAACCTATACCGTAACCCTAACCCTAAACCTAACTGTAACCCTAAATTGTACCGTATACCTAACTCTAACCCTAACCCTAATCCTAACCTAACCTGTACCGTAAACCTAACCCTAAACCTAACCCTAAACCTAACCTGTACCATACCCTTAACCCTAACCCTAACCGTAACCCTAACCTGTACGGTATCCGTAACCCTAACCCTAACCCTAACATGGACCATAAACCTAACACTAAACCTAACCCTATCCCTATCCCTAAACTTAACACTAAAACTAACCGTAACCTGTACCGTAACCCTAACCCGAACCCGAACCCGAACCCGAAACCTAACCCTTACTGGAACCCTAACACTACCGCTAACACTACCCCTAATCTGTACCGTAACCCTAACAGTAACCCTAACCCTAACTCTGATCCTAATCTAAACTGTACCGTAACCCTATCCCTAACCCTAAACCTAACCCTAAAACGTACCGTAACCCTAACCTATACCGTAACCCTAATCCTAAACCTAACCGTAAACCTAACTTGTACCAAACCCTAACTCTGAACGTAATCCTATCCTGTACCGTACCCCTAACCCTAACCCTAACCTGTACTGTAACCCTAACCCTATCCCTAACCCTAACCTGTAACGTAACCCTAACCCTAAAAATAACACTAACATGTACCGTAACCCTAACCCTAACCCTAACCAGTACCGTAACCCTAACACTAACCCTAAAACAAACTTGTACCGTAACCCTAGCTCTAACCTTAACCCTAACTCTAAAACTAACCTGTACCATAACCCTAACCCTCACCCTAACCCTAACCTCTATGGCAAACCTAACCTTAACCCTAACAGTAACCCTAACCCTAACCTGTACCATAACACTAACCCTAACCCTAACCCTAACCTAAACCTAAACCTAACCTGTACCATAATCCTAACCCTAACCCTAAACCTAACCCCAACGCTAACCCATACCTTTACCCTAACCCTAAACTTAACCATAACCCTAACTTGTACCGTAACCCTAACCCTAACCCTAAACCTAACCCTAACCTATAACGGAACCCTAACCCTAACCCTAACCTGTACCCTAAGCCTAACCCTGGCACTAACCCTAACCATAACCTGTACCGTAAAGGTAACCCTAACCCTAATCCTTACCTGTACCGTAACCCTAACCCTAACCCTATACCTAATGCTAACCACTACCATAACCCTAAAACTATCCCTAACCTGTATGGCAAAACTAACCCAAACCCTAAACCTAACCCTAACCCTTACCTGTACGGTAACCCTAACCCTAAACCTAACCCTAACCTGTACAGCAACCCTAATCCTAACCCTAACCCTAATCTGTATGGTAACCCTAACCCAAACCCTAATCCTAACCTGTACCATAAACCTAAAACTAACCCTAACCGTATCCCTAACCCTAACCTTAACCCTATCCCTAACCCTTACCTGTACCGTAATCCTTACCCTAAACCTAACCTAATCTTAACCCTAACAATAACCGTAAGCTTAATCTGTACAGTAACCCTAACCGTAAACCTAAACCCAACCGTAACCCTAACCACTACCGTAACCCTAACCCTAACCCTAAACTTAAGCCTAAACTGTACCGTAACCCTAACCCTAACCCTAACCCTAACCTGTACCTTACCCCTACCACAAACCCATTTTTAACCTGTACTGTAAACCTAACCCTAACATAACACCCGCACTAAATCTAATCTAGCACTTGTAACCATAACCTAACCTAACCTAACCCATACCATTTTTTTACCTAACCCTAACCATAACTCTAACCCTAACCTGTACCGTAACCCTAAACCTAACCCTAACACTAACCCTAACGCTAACCTATTCTGTAACACTAACCCTAAACATAAACCTAATCTGTACTGTAACCCTAACCCTAAACCTAACCCTACCCGGTACCTTAACCCTAACCCTAACCCAAAACTGTATCATAACCCTAACCCTAACCCTAACTTGTACTGTAACCCTAACCCTAACCTTAACTCCAACTCTAAACCGAACCTGTACCATTACACTAACCCTAACCCTAACGTCTATGGCAAACCTAACCCTAATCCTAACACTAACCCTAACCCTAACCTGTACTGTCACACTAACCCTAACCCTAATCCTAACCCTAACCCTAAACCTAACCTGTTCCATAACCCTAACCCTAACCCTAACTCTTACCCTAACCCTAACCTGTACCATATCCCTCAGCCTAACCCTATCCTAACCTTAACCCTAACTCTAACCCTAACCTGTACCGTAACCCTAAACCTAACCCTCTCCCTTACCTGAACCCTAACCCTAACCCTAACCCTCACCTTAACCTGTAAGGTAACCCCATCCCTAACCCTAATCGGACCAGTAACCCTAACCCACACCTGTATGGCTTCCCTAACCGTAACCCTAATCCTAACCCTAACCGTTACCATTACCTGTCCGTAACACTAACCCTATCTCTAAACCTTACCTGTACCATAACCCTAACACTAAGCCTAAACTGTACCGTAACACTACCCCTAACCCTAACCCTAACCTGTAACATAACCCTAACCCTAAATATAACCCTAACACTAACACTAACCTGTACCGTAACCCTACCCAAACACTAACCCTAACTTGTATCGTAAACCTAACACTAAACCTAACCCTAACCCTACACTGTACCGTAACCCTAACCCTAACCCCAACGCTAGCTCTAAACCTAACCTGTACCCTAACCCAACCATGAACCTAAACTCTATGTCAAACCTAAGCCTAACCCTAACACTAACCCTAACACTAATCCTAACCCTAACCTGTACGGCAACCCTAACCCTAAACCTAAACCTGACCCTAACCGTAACCTGTACCGTAACCCTATCCCTTACCCTAAACCTAACCCTAACCTGTACCGTAACCCTACCCTAACCCTAACCGTAACCCTAAGCTGTTCCGTAACCCTAAACATAACCCTAACCCTAAGGCTAACCTATACCGTAACCTAAACCCTAAACCTAACCGTAACCCTAACTTGTAACGAAACCCTAACCCTAACACTAACACTAACCTTAAACCTAAACTGTACCGTACCCCTACCCCTAACCCTAACCTGTACCGTAACCCTAACCCTAACTATACCGTAACTCTAACCTGTACCGTAACACTAACCCTAACCCTACCACTACCGCTAACCCAAAACCTAACCTGTACCCTAACCCTAACCCTAACACTAACCCTAACCTGTACCATAACCCTCAACTTAACCCTAAACCTAAACCTAAACCTAACCCTAACCCTCACCCTAACCTGGACCGTAACCCTTTCCCTAACCCACACCCTACCAGTAACACTAACCCACACCTGGATGGCAACACTAACCCTAAACCTAACCTGTACCGTATCCCTAACCCTATACCTAAACATAACCATAACCTGAACCATAACCCTTAACCTAAAACTAACCCTAACCTTAACCCTAACCTGTACTGTAACCCTAAAACTACCCTAACCCTAACCCTAATGCTAACCTATACCGTAACCCTAACCCTAAACCTAACCGTAACCCTAAATTGTACCGTATACCTAACTCTAACCCTAACACTAATCCTAACCCTAACCTGTACCGTAAACCTAACCCTAAACCTCACCCTAAAACTAACCTGTACCGTACCCTTAACCCTAACCCTAACCATAACCCTAACCTGTACGGTATCCGTAACCCTAACCCTAACCCTAACATGGACCATAAACCTAACACTAAACCTAACCCTATCCCTATCCCTAAACTTAACACTAAAACTAACCGTAACCTGTACCGTAACCCTAACCCGAACCCGAACCCGAACCCAAAACCTAACCCTTACTGGAACCCTAACACTACTGCTAACACTACCCCTAATCTGTACCGTAACCCTAACAGTAACCCTAACCCTAACTCTGATCCAAATCTAAACTCTACCGTAACCCTCTCCCTAACCCTAAACCTAACCCTAAAAGGTACCGTAACCCTAACCTATACCGTAACCCTAATCCTAAACCTAACCGTAACCCTAACTTGTACCAAAACCCTAACTCTAAACGTAATCCTATCCTGTACCGTACCCCTAACCCTAACCCTAACCTGTACTGTAACCCTAACCCTATCCCTAACCCTAACCTGTAACGTAACCCTAACCCTAAAAATAACACTAACATGTACCGTAACCCTAACCCTAACCCTAACCAGTACCGTAACCCTAACACTAACCCTAAAACAAACTTGTACCATAACCCTAGCCCTAACCTTAACCCTAACTCTAAAACTAACCTGTACCATAACCCTAACCCTAACCCTAACCCTAACCTCTATGGCAAACCTAACCTTAACCCTAAGAGTAACCCTAACCCTAACCTGTACCATAACACTAACCCTAACCCTAACCCTAACCTAAACCTAAACCTAACCTGTACCATAACCCTAACCTTAATCCTAAACCTAACCTTAACGCTAACCCATACCTTTACCCTAACCCTAAACTTAACCATAATCCTAACTTGTACCGTAAACCTAACCCTAACCCTAAACCTAACCCTAACCTATAACGGAACCCTAACCCTAACCCTAACCTGTACCCTAAGACTAACCCTGGCACTAAACCTAACCATAACCTGTACCGTAACCGTAACCCTAACCCTAAACCTTACCTGTACCGTAACCCTAACCCTAACCCTATACCTAATGCTAACCAGTACCATAACCCTAAAACTAACCCTAACCTGTATGGCAAAACTAACCCTAACCCTAAACCTAACCCTAACCCTTACCTGTACGGTAACCCTAACCCTAAACCTAACCCTAACCTGTACGGCAACCCTAATCCTAACCCTAACCCTAACCTGTATGGTAACCCTAACCCAAACCCTAATCCTAACCTGTACCATAAACCTAAAACTAACCCTAACCGTATCCCTAACGCTAACCTTAACCCTATCCCTAACCCTTACCTGTACCGTAATCCTTACCCTAAACCTAACCCTAATCTTAACCCTAACAATAACCGTAAGCTTAATCTGTACAGTAACCCTAACCGTAAACCTAAACCCAACCGTAACCCTAACCACTACCGTAACCCTAACCCTAACCCTAAACTTAAGCCTAAACTGTACCGTAACCCTAACCCTAACCCTAACCCTAACCTGTACCTTACCCCTACCACAAACCCATTTTTAACCTGTACTGTAAACCTAACCCTAACCCTAACCCTAGCACTAACCTGTACCGTAAACCTAACACCAACACTAAATCTAATCCTAACTTGTACTGTAACCATAACCCTAACCCTAACCCTAACCCATACCCGTACCCTAACCCTAACCCTAACTCCAACCCTAACCTGTACCGTAACCCTAAACCTAACCCTAACCCTAACCCTAACGCTAACCTATTCTGTAACACTAACCCTAAACATAAACCTAATCTGTACTGTAACCCTAACCCTAACCCTAACCCTACCCGGTACCTTAACCCTACCCCTATCCCTAAACTGTATCATAACCCTAACCCTAACCCTAACTTGTACTGTAACCCTAACCCTAACCTTAACTCTAACTCTAAATCGAACCTGTACCATTACCCTAACCCTAACCCTAACCTCTATCAAACCTAACCCTAATCCTAACACTAACCCTAACCCTAACCTGTACTGTCACACTAACCCTAACCCTAATCCTAACCCTAACCCTAAACCTAACCTGTTCCATAACCCTAACCCTAACCCTAACTCTTACCCTAACCCTAACCTGTACCATATCCCTCAACCTAACCCTATCCTAACCTTAACCCTAACTCTAACCCTAACCTGTACCGTAACCCTAAACCTAACCCTATCCCTTACCTGAACCGTAACCCTAATCCTAACCCTCACCTTAACCTGTAAGGTAACCCCATCCCTAACCCTAATCCTAACCTGTACCATAAACCTAAAACTAACCCTAAACGTATCCCTAACCCTAACCTTAACCCTATCCCTAACCCTTACCTGTACCGTAATCCTTACCCTAAACCTAACCTAATCTTAACCCTAACAATAACCGTAAGCTTAATCTGTACAGTAACCCTAACCGTAAACCTAAACCCAACCGTAACCCTAACCACTACCGTAACCCTAACCCTAACCCTAAACTTAACCCTAAACTGTACCGTAACCCTAACCCTAACCCTAACCCTAACCTGTACCTTAACCCTACCACAAACCCATCCTTAACCTGTACTGTAAACCTAACCCTAACCCTAATCCTAACACTACCCTGTACCGTAACCCTAACACCAACACTAACTCTAACCCTAACTTGTACTGTAACCCTAACACTAACCCTAACCCGTACCCTAACCCTAAAACTAACTCTAACCGTAACCTGTACCGTAACCCTAAACCTAAACCTAACCCTAACCCTAACGCTAACCTATTCTGTAACACTAACCCTAAACATAAACCTAATCTGTACTGTAACCCTAACCCTAACCCTAACCCTACCCGGTACCTTAACCCTAACCCTAACCCTAAACTGTATCATAACCCTAACCCTAACCCTAACTTGTACTGTAACCCTAACCCTAACCTTAACTCTAACTCTAAACCGAACCTGTACCATTACCCTAACCCTAACCCTAACCTCTATGGCAAACCTAACCTAATCCTAACACTAACCCTAACCCTAACCTGTACTGTCACACTAACCCTAACCCTAATCCTAACCCTAACCCTAAACCTAACCTGTTCCATAACCCTAACCCTAACCCTAACTCTTACCCTAACCCTAACCTGTACCATATCCCTCAACCTAACCCTATCCTAACCTTAACCCTAACTCTAACCCTAACCTGTACCGTAACCCTAAACCTAACCCTCTCCGTTACCTGAACCATAACCCTAACCCTAACCCTCACCTTAACCTGTAAGGTAACCCCATCCCTAACCCTAACCCTACCAGTAACCCTAACCCACACCTGTATGGCTTCCCTAACCGTAACCCTAATCCTAACCCTAACCGTAACCATTACCTGTCCGTAACACTAACCCTATCTCTAAACCTTACCTGTACCATAACCCTAACACTAAGCCTAAACTGTACCGTAACACTACCCCTACCCCTAACCCTAACCTGTACCGTAACCCTAACCCTAACATTACCGTAACTCTAACCTGTACCGTAACACTAACCCTAACCCTACCACTACCCCTAACCCAAAACCTAACCTGTACCCTAACCCTAACCCTAACACTAACCCTAACCAGTACCATAACCCTCAACTTAACCCTAAACCTAAACCTAAACCTAACCCTAACCCTCAACCTAACCTGGACCGTAACCCTTTCCCTAACCCACACCCTACCAGTAACACTAACCCACACCTGGATGGCAACACTAACCCTAAACCTAACCTGTACCGTATCCCTAACCCTATACCTAAACATAACCATAACCTGAAACATAACCCTTAACCTAAAACTAACCCTAACCTTAACCCTAACCTGTACTGTAACCCTAAAACTACCCTAACCCTAACCCTAATGCTAACCTATACCGTAACCCTAACCCTAAACCTAACTGTAACCCTAAATTGTACCGTATACCTAACTCTAACCCTAACCCTAATCCTAACCTAACCTGTACCGTAAACCTAACCCTAAACCTAACCCTAAACCTAACCTGTACCATACCCTTAACCCTAACCCTAACCGTAACCCTAACCTGTACGGTATCCGTAACCCTAATCCTAACCCTAACATGGACCATAAACCTAACACTAAACCTAACCCTATCCCTATCCCTAAACTTAACACTAAAACTAACCGTAACCTGTACTGTAACCCTAACCCGAACCCGAACCCGAAACCTAACCCTTACTGGAACCCTAACACTACCGCTAACACTACCCCTAATCTGTACCGTAACCCTAACAGTAACCCTAACCCTAACTCTGATCCAAATCTAAACTCAACCGTAACCCTATCCCTAACCCTAAACCTAACCCTAACCTGTACCGTAACCCTAACCTGTACCGTAAACCTAACGCTAAACGTAACCTAACCCTAAACATAATACTAACCTATACCATAACCCTAACCCTAAACCTAACCGTAACCCTAACTTGTACCAAAACCCTAACTCTAAACGTAATCCTATCCTGTACCGTACCCCTAACCCTAACCCTAACCTGTACTGTAACCCTAACCCTATCCCTAACCCTAACCTGTAACGTAACCCTAACCCTAAAAATAACACTAACATGTACCGTAACCCTAACCCTAACCCTAACCAGTACCGTAACCCTAACACTAACCCTAAAACAAACTTGTACCGTAACCCTAGCTCTAACCTTAACCCTAACTCTAAAACTAACCTGTACCATAACCCTAACCCTCACCCTAACCCTAACCTCTATGGCAAACCTAACCTTAACCCTAACAGTAACCCTAACCCTAACCTGTACCATAACACTAACCCTAACCCTAACCCTAACCTAAACCTAAACCTAACCTGTACCATAACCCTAACCCTAACCCTAAACCTAACCCTAACGCTAACCCATACCTTTACCCTAACCCTAAACTTAACCGTAACCCTAACTTGTACCGTAACCCTAACCCTAACCCTAAACCTAACCCTAACCTATAACGGAACCCTAACCCTAACCCTAACCTGTACCCTAAGCCTAACCCTGGCACTAACCCTAACCATAACCTGTACCGTAAAGGTAACCCTAACCCTAACCTTACCTGTACCGTAACCCTAACCATAACCCTATACCTAATGCTAACCAGTACCATAAACCTAAAACTAACCCTAACCTGTATTGCAAAACTAACCCTAAACCTAAACCTAACCCTAACCCTTACCTGTACGGTAACCCTAACCCTAAACCTAACCCTAACCTGTACGGCAACCCTAATCCTAACCCTAACCCTAATCTGTATGGTAACCCTAACCCAAACCCTAATCCTAACCTGTACCATAAATCTAAAACTAACCCTAACCGTATCCCTAACCCTAACCTTAACCCTATCCCTAACACTTACCTGTACCGTAATCCTTACCCTAAACCTAACCTAATCTTAACCCTAACAATAACCGTAAGCTTAATCTGTACAGTAACCCTAACCGTAAACCTAAACCCAACCGTAACCCTAACCACTACCGTAACCCTAACCCTAACCCTAAACTTAACCCTAAACTGTACCGTAACCCTAACCCTAACCCTAACCCTAACCTGTACCTTAACCCTACCACAAACCCATCCTTAACCTGTACTGTAAACCTAACCCTAACCCTAACACTAACACTACCCTGTACCGTAACCCTAACACCAACACTAACTCTAACCCTAACTTGTACTGTAACCCTAACCCTACCCTAACCCTAACCCAACCCGTACCCTAACCCTAACCCTAACTCTAACCCTAACCTGTACCGTAACCCTAAACCTAACCCTAACCCTAACCCTAACGCTAACCTATTCTGTAACACTAACCCTAAACATAAACCTAATCTGTACTGTAACCCTAACCCTAACCCTAACCCTACCCGGTACCTTAACCCTAACCCTATCCCTAAACTGTATCATAACCCTAACCCTAACCCTAACTTGTACTGTAACCCTAACCCTAACCTTAACTCTAACTCTAAATCGAACCTGTACCATTACCCTAACCCTAACCCTAACCTCTATCAAACCTAACCCTAATCCTAACACTAACCCTAACCCTAACCTGTACTGTCACACTAACCCTAACCCTAATCCTAACCCTAACCCTAAACCTAACCTGTTCCATAACCCTAACCCTAACCCTAACTCTTACCCTAACCCTAACCTGTACCATATCCCTCAACCTAACCCTATCCTAACCTTAACCCTAACGCTAACCCTAACCTGTACCGTACCCCTAAACCTAACCCTCTCCCTTACCTGAACCGTAACCCTAACCCTAACCCTCACCTTAACCTGTAAGGTAACCCCATCCCTAACCCTAACCCTACCAGTAACCCTAACCCACACCTGTATGGCTTCCCTAACCGTAACCCTAATCCTAACCCTAACCGTAAGCATTACCTGTCCGTAACACTAACCCTATCTCTAAACCTTACCTGTACCATAACCCTAACACTAAGCCTAAACTGTACCGTAACACTACCCCTAACCCTAACCCTAACCTGTAACATAACCCTAACCCTAAATATAACCCTAACACTAACACTAACCTGTACCGTAACCCTACCCAAACACTAACCCTAACTTGTATCGTAAACCTAACACTAAACCTAACCCTAACCCTACACTGTACCGTAACCCTAACCCTAACCCTAACCCTAGCTCTAAACCTAACCAGTACCCTAACCCAACCATGAACCTAAACTCTATGTCAAACCTAAGCCTAACCCTAACACTAACCCTAACACTAACCCTAACCCTAACCTGTACGGCAACCCTAACCCTAAACCTAAACCTGACCCTAACCGTAACCTGTACCGTAACCCTATCCCTTACCCTAAACCTAACCTTACCTGTACCGTAACACTAACCTAACCCTAACCGTACCCTAAGCTGTTCCGTAACCCTAAACATAACCCTAACCCTAAGGCTAACCTATACCGTAACCTAACCCTAAACCTAACCGTAACCCTAACTTGTAACGAAACCCTAACCCTAACACTAACACTAACCTTAAACCTAAACTGTACCGTACCCCTACCCCTAACCCTCACCTGTACCGTAACCCTAACCCTAACATTACCGTAACTCTAACCTGTACCGTAACACTAACCCTAACCCTACCACTACCCCTAACCCAAAACCTAACCTGTACCCTAACCCTAACCCTAACACTAACCCTAACCTGTACCATAACCCTCAACTTAACCCTAAACCTAAACCTAAACCTAACCCTAACCCTCACCCTAACCTGTACCGTAACGCTTTCCCTAACCCACACCCTACCAGGAACACTAACCCACACCTGGATGGCAACACTAACCCTAACCCTAACACTATCCCTAACCGTAACCATTACCTGTCCCGTAACACTAACCGTAACTCTAAACCTAACATGTACCATAACCTAACCTTACCCTAAGCCTAACCTGTACCGTATCCCTACAACTAACACTAACCCTAACCTGTAACGTAACCCTAACCCTAACACTAACGCTAACTTGATTCGTATACCTAACACTAAACCTAAACCTAACCCTACACTATACCGTAACCCTAACCCTAACCCTAACCCTAGCTCTAAACCTAACCTGTACCCTAACCCTAAAATAAACCTGAACTCTTTGGCAAACCTAACCCTAACACAAACCCTAACCCTTAGCCTAACCCTAACCCTAACCCTAACCTAACCCTAACCTGTACCGCAACCCTAACCTAACCCAAACCCTAACATTGACCCAAATCTAAACTGTACCATGACCCTATCCCTAACCCTAAACCTGACCCTAACCGGTACCGTAACCCTAACCCTAACCCTGACCGTAACCCTAACCTGTACCGTAAACCTAACGCTAAACGTAACCCAACCCTAAACATAATGCTAACCTATACCATAACCCTAACCCTAACCTAACCGTAACCCTAACTTGTACCAAAACCCTAACTCTAAACGTAATCCTATCCTGTACCATACCCCTAACCCTAACCCGAACCTGTACTGTAACCCTAACCCTAACCCTAACCCTAACCTGTAACGTAACCCTAACCCTAAAAATAACACTAACATGTTATCTGGGCAGTTGCCTACAATCCTTAAAGGCATCAAATAATAAAAAAAAATAACACTAACATGTACTGTAACCCTAACCCTAACCCTAACCTGTACCGTAAACCTACCCTAACCCTCACCCTAACCTGTACTGTAACCCAAACCCTCACCCTACCAGTCACACTATCCCACACCTGTACGGCAACCTTAAACATAACCCTAACCCTAACCGTAACCGTTACCTGTCCCGTAACACTAATCCTAACCCTAAACCTAACCTGTATCGTAACCCTAACCCTAACTCTAACACTAACATGTACCGTAAGCCTACCCCTAACCCTAACCCTAAACTGTACCATAACGCTAACCGTAAAATAAACCCCAACCCCAACCCTAACCCTAACACTAACCTGTACCGTAACGCTCATCCTAACACTAACCATAAACCTAACTTGTATAGTAAACCTAACCCTAACCCTACACTGTACCGTAACCCTAACCCTAACCCTAGCTCTAAACCTAACCTTTACCCTAACCCTAACCATAACCCTAAACTCTATGGCAAACCTAACCCTAACCCTAACCCTAACCTGCCCCATAACCTTTACCCTAAAGCTAACCCTAACACTGATCCTAACCTGTAAGGTAATCCTAACCCTAACCCTAACTGTAACCCTAACGCTTACCCTAACTTGGACGGTAACCCTAACCCTAAACCTAAACCTAAACCTAACCGGTACCATAACCTAACCCTAACCCTAACCCTAACCCTAACCTGTACCGTATCCCTAACCCTAAACCTAAACATAACCATAACCTGTACCATAACCCTAAACCTAAAACTAACCCTAAACTTAACCCTAACCTGTACTGTAACCCTAAAACTACCCTAACCCTAACCCTAATGCTAACCTATACCATAACCCTAACACTAAACCTAACCCTAACCTGTACCGTAAACCTAACCCTAAACCTAACCCTAAACCTAACCCTAACCTGTACCATAAACCTAACCCTAAACCTAACCCTAAACCTAACCTGTACCGTACCCTTAACCCTAACCCTAACCGTAACCCTAAACTGTACGGTATCCTACCCTAACCCTAACCCTAACATGGACCATAAACCTAACACTAAACCTAACCCTATCCCTATCCCTAAACTTAACACTAAAACTAACCGTAACCTGTACCGTAACCCTAACCCGAACCCGAACCCGAAACCTAACCCTTACTGGAACCCTAACACTACCGCTAACACTACCCCTAATCTGTACCGTAACCCTAACAGTAACCCTAACCCTAACTCTGATCCAAATCTAAACTGTACCGTAACCCTATCCCTAACCCTAAACCTAACCCTAACCTGTACAGTAACCCTAACCTGTACTGTAAACCTAACGCTAAACGTAACCTAACCCTAAACATAATGCTAACCTATACCGTAACCCTAACCCTAAACCTAACCGTAACTCTAACTTGTACCAAAACCATAACTCTAAACGTAATCCTATCCTGTACCGTACCCCTAACCCTAACCCTAACCTGTACTGTAACCCTAACCCTATCCCTAACCCTAACCTGTAACGTAACCCTAACCCTAAAAATAACACTAACATGTACCGTAACCCTAACTCTAACCCTAACCAGTACCGTAACCCTAACACTAACCCTCAAACAAACTTGTACCATAACCCTAGCCCTAACCTAAACCCTAACTCTAAAACTAACCTGTACCATAACCCTAACCTAATCTCTATGGCAAACCTAACCTTAACCCTAACAGTAACCCTAACCCTAACCTGTACCATAACACTAACCCTAACCCTAACCCTAACCTAAACCTAAACCTAACCTGTACCATAACCCTAACCCTAACCCTAAACCTAACCCTAACGCTAACCCATACCTTTACCCTAACCCTAAACTTAACCGTAACCCTAACTTGTACCGTAACCCTAACCCTAACCCTAAACCTAACCCTAACCTATAACGGAACCCTTAGCCTAAACCTAACCTGTACCCTAAGCCTAACCGTGGCACTAAACCTAACCATAACCTGTACCGTAACCGTAACCCTAACCCTAAACCTTACCTGTACCGTAACGCTAATCCTAACCCTATACCTAATGCTAACCAGTACCATAACCCTAAAACTAACCCTAACCTGTATGGCAAAACTAACCCTACCCCTAAACCTAACCCTAACCCTTACCTGTACGGTAACCCTAACCCTAAACCTAACCCTAACCTGTACGGCAACCCTAATCCTAACCCTAACCCTAACCTGTATGGTAACCCTAACCCAAACCCTAATCCTAATCTGTACCATAAACCTAAAACTAAGCCTAACCGTATCCCTAACCCTAACCTTAACCCTATCCCTACCCCTTACCTGTACCGTAATCCTTACCCTAACCTAACCCTAATCTTAACCCTAACAATAACCGTAAACTTAATCTGTACAGTAACCCTATCCGTAAACCTGAACCTAACCGTAACCCTAACCACTACCGTAACCCTAACCCTAACCCTAAACTTAACCCTAAACTGTACCGTAACCCTAACCTAACCCTAACCCTAACCTGTACCTTAACCCTACCACAAGCCCATCCTTAGCCTGTACTGTAAACCTAACCCTAACCCTAACCCTAACACTAACCTGTACCGAAACCCTAACACCAACACTAACTCTAACCCTAACTTGTACTGTAACCCTAACCCTAACCCTAACCCGTACCCTAACCCTACCCTAACTCTAACCCTAAACTGTACCGTAACCCTAACCCTAACCCTAACCCTTACGCTAAACTATTCCGTAACACTAACCCTAAACATAAACCTAATCTGTACTGTAACCCTAACACTAACCCTAACCCTACCCGGTACCTTAACCCTAACCCTAACCCTAAACTGTATCATAACCCTAACCCTAAACCTAACTTGTACTGTAACCCTAACCCTAACCTTAACTCTAACTCTAAACCGAACCTGTACCATTACCCTAACCCTAACCCTAACCTCTATGGCAAACCTAACCCTAATCCTAACACTAACCCTAACCCTAACCTGTACTGTCACACTAACCCTAACCCTAATCCTAACCGTAACCCTAAACCTAACCTGTTCCATAACCCTAACCCTAACCCTAACTCTTACCCTAACCCTAACCTGTACCATATCCCTCAACCTAACCCTATCCTAACCTTAACCCTAACTCTAACCCTAACCTGTACCGTAACCCTAAACCTAACCCTCTCCCTTACCTGAACCGTAACCCTAACCCTAACCCTCACCTTAACCTGTAGGGTAACGCCATCCCTAACCCTAACCCTACCAGTAACCCTAACCCACACCTGTATGGCTTCCCTAACCGTAACCCTAATCCTAACCCTAACCGTAACCATTACCTGTCCGTAACACTAACCCTAACTCTAAACCTTACCTGTACCATAACCCTAACACTAACCCTAAACTGTACCATAACACTACCCCTAAACCTAACCCTAACCTGTAACATAACCCTAACCCTAAATCTAACCCTAACACTAACACTAACCTGTACCGTAACCCTACCCAAACACTAACCCTAACTTGTATCGTAAACCTAACACTAAACCTAACCCTAACCCTACACTGTACCGTAACCCTAACCCTAACCCCAACCCTAGCTCTAAACCTAACCTGTACCCTAACCCAACCATGAACCTAAACTCTATGTCAAACCTAAGCCTAACCCTAACACTAACCCTAACACTAACCCTAACCCTAACCTGTACGGCAACCCTAACCCTAAACCTACCTGACCCTAATCGTAACCTGTACCGTAACCCTATCCCTTACCCTAAACCTAACCCTAACCTGTACCGTAACCCTACCCTAACCCTAACCGTAACCCTAAGCTGTTCCGTAACCCTAAACATAACCCTAAACCTAAGGCTAACCTATACCGTAACCTAAACCCTAAACCTAACCGTAACCCTAACTTGTAACGAAACCCTAACCCTAACACTAACACGAACCTTAAACCTAAACTGTACCGTACCCCTACCCCTAAACCTAACCTGTACCGTAACCCTAACCCTAACATTACCGTAACCCTAACCTGTACCATAAACCTAACGCTAAACGTAAAACAACCCTAAACATAATGCTAACCTATACCATAACCCTAACCCTAAACCTAACCGTAACCCTAACTTGTACCAAAACCCTAACTCTAAACATAATCCTATCCTGTACCATACCCCTAACCCTAACCCTAACCTGTACTGTTACTCTAACCCTAACCCTAACCCTAACCTGTAACGTAACCCTAACCCTAAAAATAACACTAACATGTTATCTGGGCCAGTTACCTAGAATCAATAAAGGCATCAAATAATAAAAAAAAAAATAACACTAACATGTACTGTAACCCTAACCCTAACCCTAACCTGTACCGTAACCCTACCCTAACCCTCACCCTAACCTGTACTGTAACCCTAACCCTCACCCTACCAGTCACACTATCCCACACCTGTACGGCAACCTTAACCCTAACCCTAACCCTAACCCTAACCGGAACCGTTACCTGTCCCGTAACACTAATCCTAACCCTAAACCTAACCTGTATCGTAACCCTAACCCTAAATCTAACACTAACATGTACCGTAAGCCTACCCCTAACCCTAACCGTAAACTGTACCGTAACGCTAACCGTAAAATAAACCCTAACCCTAACCCTAACCCTAACACTAACCTGTACCGTAACCCTCATCCTAACACTAACCATAAACATAACTTGTATAGTAAACCTAACCCTAACCCTACACTGTACCGTAACCCTAACCCTAACCCTAGCTCTAAACCTAGCCTGTACCCTAACCCTAACCATAACCCTAAACTCTATGGCAAACCTAACCCTAACCCTAACCCTAACCTGCCCCATAACCCGAACCCTAACCCTAACCCTAACACTGATCCTAACCTGCAGGTAACCCTAACCCTAACCCTAACTGTAACCCTAACGCTTACCCTAACCTGGACGGTAACCCTAACCCTAAACCTAAACCTAAACCTAACCGGTACCATAACCTAACCCTAACCCTAACCCTAAACCTAACCTGTACCGTATCCCTAACCCTAAACCTAAACATAACCATAACCTGTACCATAACCCTAAACCTAAAACTAACCCTAACCTTAACCCTAACCTGTACTGTAACCCTAAAACTACCCTAACCCTAACCCTAATGCTAACCTATACCGTAACCCTAACCCTAAACCTAACCGTAACCCTAAATTGTACCGTATACCTAACTCTAACCCTAACCCTAAACCTAACCCTGACCTGTACCGTAAACCTAACCCTAAACCTAACCTGTACCGTAGCCTTAACCCAGCCCTAACCGTAACCCTAACCTGTACGGTATCCGTAACCCTAACCCTAACCCTAACATGGACCATAAACCTAACACTAAACCTAACCTATCCCTATCCCTAAACTTAACACTAAAACTAACCGTAACCTGTACCGTAACACTAAACCTAACCCGAACCCGAACCCGAAACCTAACCCTTACTGCAACCCTAACACTACCGCTAACACTACCCTTAATCTGTACCGTAACCCTAACAGCAACCCTAACCCTAACTCTGATCCAAATCTAAACTGTACCGTAACCCTATCCCTAACCCTAAACCTAACCCTAACCTGTAACTTAACCCTAACCTGTACCGTAAACCTAACGCTAAACGTAACCCAACCCTAAACATAATGCCAACCTATACCGTAACCCTAACCCTAAACCTAACCGTAACCCTAACTTGTACCAAAACCCTAACTCTAAACGTAATCCTATCCTGTACCGTACCCCTAACCCTAACCCTAACCTGTACTGTAACCCTAACCCTATCCCTAACCCTAACCTGTAACGTAACCCTAACCCTAAACCTAAACATAACCATAACCTGTACCGTAACCCTAAACCTAAATCTAACCCTAACCTTAACCCTAACCTTTACCGTAACCCTAATACTACCCTAACCCTAACCCTAATGCTAACCTATACCTAACCCTAAACCTAACCCTAAACCTAACCCTAACCTGTACGGTAAACCTAACCATAAACCTAACCCTAAACTTAACCTTAACCCTAACCTGTACCGTACCCTTAACCCTAACCCTAACCGTAACCCTAACCTGTACGGTATCCGTAACCCTAACCCTAACCCTAACATGGACCATAAACCTAACACTAAACCTTACCCTATCCCTATCCCTAAACTTAACACTAAAACTAACCATAACCTGTACCGTAACCCTAACCCTAACCCGAACCCGAACCCGAAACCTAACCCTTAATGGAACCCTAACACTACCGCTAACCCTACCCCTAATCTGTACCGTAACCCTAACAGTAACCCTAACCCTAACCCTTACATGAACCGTAACCCTACCACTAACACTAAACCTAAACTGTACCGTAACCCTCACCCTAACCCTAACCTTAACCGTAACCCTAACGCTAACCTGTATCATAACGCTAACCCTAACACTAATCCTAAACTTAACCCTAACTTGTACTGTAACCCTAACCCTAATACTAACCCTGCCATGTACCGTAATCCTAACCCTAACCCTAAACCTAACCTGTACCGTAACCCTAGCCCTAACCCTAAACTTAACCCTAACCTGTACTATAACTGTAACAGTAACCCTAACCCTAACCTGTACTGAAAACCTAACCCTAACACTAACCCGTACTGTAACCCTAACCCTAACCCTAACTCTAACCTGTACCCTAACCGTACCCCTAACCCTAACCGTAACCTGTATCGTAACCCTTACCATAACCCTAAACCTAACCCTAACCAGTACCGTAAACCTAACCCTAACCCTAACCTGTCCCATAACCCTAACCCTAACCCTAAACCTAACCTGTACCATAACCCTAACAGTAACCCTAACCCTAACCTGTACAGTAGCCCTAACCCTAACCCTAAACCTAACCTAACCTCTCCCGTAACCCTAACACTAACACTAACTCTAACCCTAACTAGTACCGTAACCCTAACGCTAACTCTAACCCTAACCCTAACCCTAACCTGTACCGCAACCCTAACCCTAACCGTATACCTAACCCTAACCCTAACCTGTACGGTAATCCGAATCCTAACACTAACACTAACATGGACCGTAAACCTAACATTAATCCTGCCCTATCCCTATCCCTAACCTTAACACTAACACTAACCCTACACTGTACCGTAACCCTAACCCTAACCCTAACCCTAACCTTAAACCTAACCCTAACCCTAACCGAAACCCTAACCTGTACCGTAACCCTAACCATAACCCTAAACCCAACACTACCCTAACCCTAACCACTACCATAACCCTAAACCTAACCATAACCCTAACCCTAAACTTAACCCTAAGTTGTACCATAACCCTAAACCTAACGCTCACCCAAACTCTAACCCTTACTGGAACCGTAACCCTACCGCTACCCTAACCCTAAACTCTACCGTAACCCTAACCTTACCCCTAACCCTATCCTAACCATAACCCTTACCCTACCTGTAGCATAACCCTAACCCGAACACTAACCCTAACCCAAACCCTAACTTGTAATGTAACCCAACCCTAAACATAAACCTACCCTGTACTGTAACCTAACCCTTACCCATACCTGTACCGTAATCCTAAACCTAACCCTAACCGTAACTCTAACCTAACCTGTACCCTAACACTAACCCTAACCCTAAACCTAACCCTAACCTCTATGACAAACCTAACCCTAACCCTAACACTAACCCTAACCCTAAACTGTACCTTAACACTAAACCTAACCCTAACACTACCCCTAACCCTATCCCTAAACCTCAAACTAAACCTAAAACTAACCCTAACACTAACTCTAACCTGTACCGTACCCCTAAACCTAACCCTCATCCTAACCTGTACCGTAACCCTAACCCTAACCTTAACCCTAACTCTAACCTGTACCGTATCCCTAACCCTAACCCTAGACGTAACTCGAATCTGTACCGTAAACCTAACCTGAACCCTAAGCCTAACACTAACCATAACCCTAACCTGTACCGTAACCCTCAACCTAACCCTAACCATAACCCTAACGCTAGCCTATACAGTAATCCTAACCCAAACCTAACCCTAACTCTTACTTGTACTGCAACCCTAACCCTAACACTAACCCGAAACCTAACCTGTACCGTAACCCTAACCCTAACCCTAACCCTAACACTAACCTGTACCGTAACCTTAACCCTAACACTAACCTTAACCCTAACTTGTACCATAACCCTAAACCTAACCTAAACCTAACACTACACTGTACCGGAACCCTAACCCTAACCTTTAACGTAACCCTAACCTTAACCCTAACTCAAACCTACACTCTACCCTAACCCTAAACCTAAACTAACCTCGACGGCAAAACTAACCCTAACCCTAACACTAACCCTAACCATATCCTGTACTGTAACCCTAACCCTAACCCAAACCCTAACTTGTACCGTAACCCTTCCCCTAACCATAAACCTACCCTGTACTGTACCCTAACACTAACCCTAACCTGTACCGTAATCCTAACCCTAACCCTAACCGTAACTCTAAACCTAACCTGTACCCTAACCCTAAAACTAACCCTAAACCTAAACCTAAACTCTATGACAAACCTAACCCTAACCCTAAACTGTACCTTAACACTAAACCTAACCCTAACCCTAACAATAACCCTATCCCTAACCCTCACCCTAAATCTAAACCTAACCCTAACCGAACTCTAACCTGTACCGTACCCCTAAACCTAACCCTCACCCTAACCTGTACCTTAACCTTAACCCTAACCTTAACCCTAACTCTAACCCTAACCTGAACCGTATCCCTAACCCTAACCCTAGACCTAACTCAAACCTGTACCGTAAACCTAACCCTACCCTATACCTAAAACAAACCCTAACCCTAACCTGTACCGTACCGCTCGACCTAACCCTAACCATAACCCTAACGCTAACCTATACCGTAACCCTAACCCAACCCTAACCCTAACTCTAAATTGTACTGTAACCATAACCCTAACACTAACCCTAACCCTAACCTGTACCGTAACCCTAACACTAACCCTAACCCTAACCCTAACACTAACCTATACCGTAACCTTTACCCTAACACTAACCCTAACCCTAACTTGTACCGTAATCCTAAACCTAACCTAACCCTAACACTACACTGTACCGTAACCCTAACCCTAACTTTTACCATAACCCTAAGCTTAACCCTAACTCTAAACCTAAATTCTACCCTAACCCTAAACCTAACCCTAACCTCGATGGCAAACCTAACCCTATTCCTAACACTAACCCTAAGCCTATACTGTACCGTAACCCTAACCCTAACCCTAACCCTTACCCTAACCGTAAACCTAACATGTACAGTAACCGTAACCGTAACCCTAACCCTAATCCAAACCTGTTTCATAAACCTAACGCTAACCCTAACCCTAAACCCAAACTGTGTCGTTAACCCAACCCTAAACCTAACACTAACGCTAATATTAACCCTAAACCTATCCTGTACCATAACCCTCAACCTAACCCTAACCCTAACCCTAACGCTAACCTATACCGTAACCCTAATCCTAATCCTAACTGTAACCCTAACTTCTACCGTAACCCTAACCCTAAACCGAACCCTCACCTGTAATGTAACCCTAACTCTAACACTAACCCTAATGCTAACCTGTACCGTAACACTAACACCAACCCTAACCTGTACTGCAACCCTAACCCTAACCCTAACCCTAACCCAAACCTGTATGGTAACCCTAACCCTAACCCTAACCTGTACCGCAAACCTAACCCTAACCTAAACCTAACCATACCCAAACCCTAATATGTACGGTAACCCTAATCCTAACACTAACCCTAACCTGGACTGTAAACCTAACACTAAACCTAACCCTATCCCTATACATAAACTTAACTCTAACCATAACCCTAACCCTAACCATAACCATAACCATAACCATAACCGGTACCTTAACCCTAACCCTAACCCTAACCCTAAACCTAACCTTAACCCTATCCCTAACACTAACCGTAACCCTAACCTGTACCATAACCCTAATAATAACCCTAAACCCAACCATAAACTAACCCTCACCACTACCGTAACCCTAACCTTAAACCTTATGCTAAATTTAACCCTAACTGTACCGTAAACCTAACCGTAACGCTAACCCTAACCCTAACACTTACATGAACCGTAACCCTACCCCTAACACTAAACCTAACCTGTACCGTAACCCTCACCCTAACCTAACCCTAACAGGAACCCTAATCCTAACCTGTACCATAACGCTAACCCTAACTCTAACCCTAAACCTAACCCTAACTTGTACCGTAACCCTAACCCTAATCCTAACCCTACCCTGTACCGTAATCCTAACCCTAACCCTAAACCTAACCTGTACCGTAACCCTAACCCTAACTCTAACCTTAACCCTAACCTGTACTGTAACCGTAAGAGTAACCCTAACCCTAACCTGTACTGAAAACCTAACCCTAATCCTAACCTGTAACGTAACCCTAACCCTAACCCTAACTCTAACCTGTACCCTAACCGTACACCTAAACCTAACCGTAACCAGTACCGTTACCCTTACCATAACCCTAAACCTAACCCTAACCAGTACCGTAAACCTAACCCTAACGCTAACCTGTCTCGTAACCCTAACCCTAACCCTAAACCTAACACTAAACTGTACTGTAACCCTAACACTAACACTAACTCTAACCCTAACTTGTACCGTAACCCTAACCCTAACCCTAACCCTAACCCTAACCCTAACCAGTACCGCAACCCTAAAGCTAACCCTATACCTAACCCTAACCCTAACCTGTACGGTAACCCGAATCCTAACACTAACACTAACATGGACCGTAAACCTAACATTAATCCAGCCCTATCCCTATCCCTAACCTTAACACTAACACTAACCCTACACTGTACCGTAACCCTAACCCTAACCCTAACCCTAACCTTAAACCTAACCCTAACCCTAACCGAAACCCTAACCTGTACCGTAACCCTAACCATAACCCTAAACCCAACACTAAACCTAACCCTAACCACAACTGTAACCCTAAACCTAACCCTAACCCTAACCCTAAACTTAACCCTAGGCTGTACCATAACCCTAAACCTAACGCTCACCCTAACTCTAACCCTTACTGGAACCGTAACCCTACCGCTACCCTAACCCTAAACTCTACCGTAACCCTAACCTTACCCCTAACCCTATCCTAACCCTAACCCTTACCCTAACCTGTAGCGTAACCCTAACCCGAACAATAACCCTAACCCAAACCCTAACTTGTACCGTAACCCTAACCCTAAACCAAACCCTCACCTGTAATGTAACACTAACTCTAACACTAACCCTAATGCTAACCTGTACCGTAAACCTAACACTAACCCTAACCTGTACTGCAACCCTAACCCTAACCCTAAACCTAACCCTAACCCTAACCCTAAACTGTGTGGTAACCCTAACCCTAACCCTAACCCTAACCTGTACCGCAACCCTAACCCTAAACTAAACCTAACCATACCCAAACCCTAATATGTACGGTAACCCTAATCCTAACACTAACCCTAACATGGACCGTAAACCTAAAACTAAACCTAACCCTATCCCAATCCATAAACATAACTCGAACCCTAAATCTAACCCGAACCCTAACCATAACCATAACCATAACCATAACCGGTACCTTAACCCTAACCCTAAACCTAACCTTAACCCTATCCCTAACACTAAACGTAACCCTAACCTGTACCATAACCCTAATCGTAACCCTAAACCCAACCATAAACTAACCCTCACCACTACCGTAACCCTAACCTTAATCCTTATGCTAAATTTAACCCTAACTATACCGTAAACCTATCCGTAACGCTAACCCTAACCCTAACACTTACATGAACCGTAACCCTACCCCTAACCCTAAACCTAACCTGTACCGTAACCCTCACCCTAACCCTAACCCTGACAGGAACCCTAATCCTAACCTGTACCATAACGCTAACCCTAACACTAACCCTAAACCTAACCCTAACTTGTACCGTAACCCTAACCCTAATCCTAACCCTACCCTGTACCGTAATCCTAACCCTAACCCTAAACCTAACCTGTACCGTAACCCTAACCCTAACCCTAACCCTAACCTTAACCCTAACCTGTACTGTAACCGTAACAATAACCCTAACCCTAACCTGTACTGAAAACCTAAGCCTAACCCTAACCTGTAACGTAACCCTAACCCTAACCCTAACTCTAACGTGTACCCTAACCGTACCCCTAACCCTAACCGTAACCTGTACCGTAACCCTTACCATAACTCTAAACCTAACCCTAACACTAACGCTAACCTATAATGTAAACCTAACCCTAAACCTAACCGTAACCCCAACTTCTAACGTAACCCTAACCTAACCCTAACCCTAACCTGTACCGTAACCCTAACCCTAACCCGAAACCTAACCCTAACCCTTAGCCTGACCCTAACCTGTACCGTAAAACTACCCTAACCCTAACCCTAATCCTAACCCTAAACTTTACGGTAACCCTAACCGTATACCTAAACCTAACCTAAACGGTATCATAAACTAACCCTAACCCTAAACCAAACCCTAACCCTAACCTGTACCGTCACCCTAACCCTAACCCTAATCCTAACCCTAACCCTAACCCTAAACCTAAGGCTAACGTATAACATAACGCTAACCCTAAACCTAAACGTAAGCCTAACTTGTACCGTAACCCTAACACTAACCGGAACCCTAAACTTAAACCTAACCTGTACCATAACCCAAACCCTAACCCTAACCCTAACAGGTACCGTAACCCTAACCCTAACCCTAATGCTAACCTGTAGAGTAACCCTAACGCTAACCCTAACCCTAACCTGTACAGCAAACCTAACCTTAACCCTAAGCCCTAACATGTACGGTAACCGTAACCCTAACCATAAAACCTAACCTGTGCCGCAAACCTAACCCTAACCCTACACCTAACCATAACCCTGATCCTAACTCTACGGTAACCCTAACACTAAACCTAAAGTAACCCTAACTGTAACCTGTACCGAAACCCTAATCCTAACCCTAACCCTAACCTGTACCATAACCCTACTGCTAAACCTAAACCTAACCTGTATGGTAAACCTAACCATAACTCTAACCGTAACCTTTAAACTAACACTAACCTGTAACATAACCCTAACCCTAACACTAACCCTAACCCTAACTTGTTGAGGAGCTAACCCTAACCCTAACACTAACCCTAACCCTGACCATAACCTGTACGGTAACCCTAACCCTAACCATAACCCAAACCTAACCCTACCTCTACCATAACCCTAACACTAACTGTAACCCTAACCTCTTCCGTAAACCTTACCCTAACCCTAAACCTAACCATAACCTGTACCGTAATCCTAACACTAACCCTGACCCTAACCTGTAACGTAACCCTAACCCTAAACCTAAGCTGTACCATAACCCTAACCCAAACCCTAACCTGTACAGTAACCTTAACCCTAAACTTATCCCTAAACCTAAATGGTACCGTAACTCTAAACCTAACCCTAAACCTAACCTGTACTGTAACCCTAACCCTACACCTAAACATAAACCTAACCTGTACCATAACCCGAAGCTTATCCCTAAACCTAACCATAACGTGTACCGTAAGCGTAATACTAACTCTAACCCTAACCTGTACCGTAACCCTAACACTAACCCTAATCCTAACCTGTACCATAACCCTAACCCTTAACATAACCCTACCCCTAACCTGTACCGTAAAACTACCCTTAACTCTAACCCTAATGCTAACCTGCACCGTAACCGTAACCCTAACCCTAACTGTAACCTTTACCGCAACCCTAACCCTAACCCTAACCCTAAACCTGACACTAACTTGTACGGTAACCTTAACCCAAAACCTAACCGTAACCTGTACGGTAACACTAACCGTAATGCTAACCCTAACATGTACCGCAACCCTAAACCTAACCCTAACCCTATCCCTAACTGTACGGTAACCCTAAACCAAACCCAAACCCTAACCTGTACCCTAATTCCTAACACTAACCCTAAACCTAACCCTAACACTAACACTAACCCTAACCCTAACTCTAACCCTAACTCTAACCCTAACCCTAACCCTGAACCTAACCTGTAGAGTAACACTAAACCTAACCATAACCCTAACCGTAACACTAACCTATACCGTAAACCTAACCCTACACCTAACCATAACCCTAACTTCTAAGTAACCCTAACCCTAACCTAACCCTAACCATACACTGTACAGTAAACCTAACCCTAACCCTAACCCTAACCCTGACCCTAACCTGTATGGTAACCCTAAACCTAAACTGTACCGTAAACCTAAACCTAACCCTAACCCTAACCCTAACGCTACCTATACCGTAACCTTAACCCTAATCCTAAATGTAACACTAACTAGTACCGTAACCCTAACACTAACCCTACCCTAAACTTAAACCTAAACTGTATCGTAACCCTATCACTAACCCTAACCCTAAACTGCACCGTAACACTAACCCTAACCCTAAACCTAACCTGTACTGCAAAACTAACCTTAACCCATACCCTAACACTAACCTGTACCGCAACCCTAAACCTAACCCTAAACCTAACACTAAACCTGACCCTAACCTGTATGGTAACACTAACCCTAACCCTAAACCTAACTATAACCCTTACCTGTACCGTAACACTAACCCTGACCCTAAACGTAACCTGTACCGTAACACTAACCCGAAAACTAACCCTAACCCTAACTTGTATCGTAAACTTAACCGTAACCCTAACCCTAACCCTTCCTTGTACTGTAAGCCTACGCCTAACCCTAACCCTAGCTCTAAACCTAACATGTACACTAACTCTAAGCTCTGTGGCAAACCTAACGCTAACCATAACACTAACCATAACCCTATCCTGTACCGTAACACTAACCCTAACCCTAACCCTAACACTAATACTAACCCTAACCCTGCCCCTAACCTGTACCGTAACCCTAAACCTAACACTAACCCTAACCCAAATGCAAACCTATATCTTAACCCTAACCCTAAACCTAACTGTAACCCTAACTCATATCGTAACCATCACTCTAACCCTAAACCTGCCCTTAACCTTACCTGTACCGTAACCCTAACCCTAACCCTAAAACTAACGATAACCTGTTCCGTAACCCTAAACCTAACCCTAACCCTAACCCTAACCTGTACCGTAACGCTAACTCTAACCCTAATCCTAATGCTTACCTGTACCGTAACCCTCACCCTAAACTAACCCTAACCCAAACCTGTACCGCAACCATAACACTAACCCTAACCCTAACCTGTACAGTAAAACTAACCAAAAGCACAACCCTAACCTGTACCGCAAACCTTACCCTAAACCTAAGCCTAACCCTAACCCTGACCGTAAACTGTACGGTAACCCTAACCCTAACACTAACCCTAATCCTAACCCTAACCCTAACTTGTATGGTAACCCTCATCCTAACCCTAACACTAACCCTAACCCTAAAACTAAACCTAAACCTAACCCTAACCTGTACGGTAACACTAACAGTAAACCTAACCCTAAACTGTTCCGTAAACCTAACACTAAACCTAAACCTATCCCCAACTCTAAACTTAACCCTAACCCTAACCCTAATCTGTACCATAACCATAACCCTAACCCAAACCCTAACCTTAAACCTAAAACTAACCCTAACCTGTACCGTAACCCTAACCCTAACCTAACATGTACCAAAACCCTAACCATAACCAAAACCCTAACCTGTACCGTAACCCTAACCCTAACCCTTAACCTAACCGTAACCTGTACCGTAACCCTAACACTAACCCTATCCTAACCTGTACTGTAAACCTAACCCTAACCCAAAACCTACCCAAACACTAACCTGTACCATAACCCTAACCTAACACTAACCCTAACCCTAACCCTAACGGTAACCCTTACCTATACCATAACCCTACCCTAACCCTAACCATAACCATAACCTGTACCGTAACCCTAAAATTACTCCTAACGCTAACCCTAACCCTAACGCTAACCTATACCGTAACCCTAACCCTAAACCTAACCATAACCCTAGATTGTTCCGTAACTCTAACCCTAACCCTAAACCTAACCTTAAACTGTACCGTAAACCTAATCCTAACCCTAAAGCTAACCCTAAAGCTAACCCTAATCCTAACGTGTTCCTTAACATTAACCCTAACCCTAACCCTAACCTGTACAGCAACCCTAACCCTAAACCTAACCCTAACCCTAACGTGTACTGTAACCCTAAACCTAACCCTATCCCTAATCATAATCCTAACGTATACCTTAACCTTAACCCTAACCCTAAACTTAACCCTAACCCTAACCTGTACCGCATACCTAACCCTAACTCTAACCCTAACCCTAACCCTAATCCTAACGTATACCTTAACCTTAACCCTAACCCTAACCCTAACATGTACAGCAACCCTAACCCTAACCCTAACTCTAACCCTAAAACGAACCCTAACCCTAACCCTAACCTGTACGTTAAACCTAATCCCAACCCTAACACTTAGCTGTACCGCAAACCTTACCCTAAACCTAACCCTAACCATGACCCTAACCCTAACCCTAACACAAACCTGTACAGTAACCGTAACCCTAAACCTAACCCTAAACCTAACCGGTACCGTAAACCTAACCCTAACTCTAACCTTAACCCTAACCTGTACCTTAACCGAAATCTAACCCTAACCTGTACGTTAACCCCTAAACCTAACCCTAACCTGTACCGTAAACCTAAACCTACCCCTAAACCTTATCATAACCTGTACCATAACCCTAAACCTAACTCTAACCCTAACCCTAACCTGTACCTTAACCCTAACCCTAACCCTAACGTTTTCCATAACCCTAACCCTAACCCTAAAACTAACCATAGACTGTACCGTAACCCTAACCCTAACCCTAACCTAACCCTAACACTAACCTGTACGGTGACGCTAACCCTCACTCTAACCCTAATGTTAATCTGTACCGTAACCCTAACCCTAACCCTAAACTACACCGCAACACTAACACTAACCCTAACCCTAACCCTAACCTGTATGGTAACCCTAACCTTAACCCTATGCCTAACCTGTACCGCAACCCTAAACCCTACCCTAAGCCTAACCCTAACCCTGACCATAAACTGTATGGTAACCCTAACCCTAAACTTAACCCTAACCTGTACAGTAACCCTAACCCTAAAACTAACACTAAAGCTAACCCTAACTTGTACCGTAACACTTTCCCTAACCCTAAACCTAACTCTACCCTATTCCGTAACCCTAACCCTAACCCTAACTGTACCCGTAATCCTAAACCACAACTGTACCCCACACCTAACCCTAACCGAACCCTAAACCTAACCCTTCCCCTAACCGTAACCCTTACCTGTACCGTAACACTAACCCTAACCCTAAACCTAACCTGTACCGTACGCCTAACCCTACCCTAAACCTAAACCTAACCCTAACCAGTACTGTAACCCTAACACTAACCCTAACCCTAACCTGTACCCAAGACCTAACCCTAACCCTAACCCTAACATAGACCGTAACCCTAAACCTAACCCTAACCCTAACCTGTACCGTAACAGTACACCTAACCCTAACCGTAACGTGTACCGTAACCCTAACCCTAACCCTAACTGTAACCCGAACCCTAACCCTACCCTGTACTGTAACCCTCACCCTAACCCTTTCCCTAATGATAACCCTAAACCTAAACCTAACCCTAACCTGTACGTAACCATAACCCTAACCCTCACCCTAACCTGTACCGTTACCCTACCCTAACCCTACCCGTAAAAGTAACCCACACCTCTACAGAAACCCTAACCCTTACCCTAATCCTAACCCTAACCGTAACCATTACCTGTACCGTAACACTAACCCTGACCCTAAACCTTACCAGTACCGTAACCCTAACCCTAAACATAACCCTAACCCTAATCTGCACTGTAATCCTAACCCTAAACCTAACCCTAACCTGTACCGTAACCCTAAACTTAACCCTAACCCTAACCTGTACCGTAACCCTAAACCTAATCTTAGCCTGTACGGTAACCCTAACCCTAACCCTAAAACTAACAATAAACTGTACTGTAACCCTAACCCTTACCCTATCCCTAACGCTAACCTGTACCATAACCCTAACACTAACCCTAACCCTAATGCTAACCTGTACCTTAATCCTAAACCTAACCCTAAACTGTACCGCAACACTAACCCGCAACCTAACCCTAACCCTAACCTGTACGGTAACCCTAACCCTAACCCTAAACCTAACCTGTACGGCAACCCTAAACCCTACCCTAAGCCTAACCCTAACCCTGACCATAAACTGTACGGTAACTCTAACTGTAACTCTAAACCTAACCCTAACCCTAACCCTAACCTGTACAGTAACCCTAACACTAACCATAACCATAACCGTGAACCTACCCTAACTTGTACCATAACCCTATCCTTAACCAGAATCCTAACCCTACCCTATACCATAACCCTAACCCTAACCCTACCCGTAACCCTAACCCCCAACTGTACTGCAAATCTAACCCTAACCGAACCCTAACCCTAACCGTAACCCTTACCTGTTCCGTTACACTAACCCTAACCCTAAACCTAACCTGTACCGTAACCCTAACCATAACCCTATCCCTAACCCTAACCTGTACTGTAACCCTAATACTAACCCTAACACTAACCATAACCCTAAACCTAAACCTAACCATAACCTGTACTTAACCATAACCCTAACCCTCACCCTAACCTGTACCGTTACCCTACCCTAACCCTACCCGTAAAACTAACCCACACCTCTACGGAAACCCTAACCTTACCCTAAACCTAAACCTAAACCTAACCCTAACCGTAACCATTACCTGTACCGTAACACTAACCTGACCCTAAACCTAACCTGTACCGTAACCCTAACCCTAACCATAAACCTAACCCTAACCTGTACTGTAATCCTAACCCTAACCCTAACCCTAATACTAACCCTAACATGTAATGTAAACCTAACCCTAACCCTAACCTTACAACTAACCTGTATCGTAACCCTAACCCTAAAACTAACCCTAACACTAACTTTTATCGTAAACCTAAACCTAACCCTAACCCTATCCCTACATGTACCGTAACCCTAAGCCTTATCCTAACCCTAACTCTAAACCTAACATGTACCCTAACCCTAACCATAACCATAAACTCTATGGCAAACCTAAACCTAACCCTAACACTAACCATAAACCTAAACTGTACCGTAATACTAACCATAACCGTAACCCTAACACTAACACTAACCCTAACCGTAAACCTAACCTGTACCATAACCCTAAACCTAACCCTAACCTTAACCCTAACGCTAACCTATACCTTAACCCTAACCCTAAACCAAACCGTAACCCTAACTCGTATCGAAACCCTCACCCTCACCCTAAACCTAACCCTACCCTAACCCTAACCTGTACCGTAACCTTAACCCTAAATCTAAAACTAACCATAAGCTGTACCGTAACCCTAACCCTAAACTTAACCGTACCTTAACCCTTAACTGTACCGTAACCATAAACCTAACCCTAACCCTAACCCTAATGCTAACCTGTACCGTAACCCTAACCCTAACCCTAACCCTAACCTGTACTGCAAACCTAACACTAACGCTAATGCTACCCTAACCTGTACGGTCACCCCAACCAAAAGCCTAACCCTAACCTGTACCGCAAACCTAACCCTAACACTAAGCCTAACCCTCACCCTGACCGTACCTATACGGTACCTAACCCTAACACTAACCAAAACCCTAACCCTCACCTGTACAGTAACACTTATCCTAACCTTAAACCTAACCTGTTCCACAATCCTAACCCTAACACTAACCCTAACCCTAACCCTAACCTGTACGGTAACCCTAACAGTAAACATAACCCTAACCTGTACCGTAAACCTAAACTAAACTTAACCCTATCCCTAACCCTAACCTTAAACCTGACCCTAACCCTAACCTGTACCGTAACCCTAACCCTAACCCTAATCTGTACCAAAACCCTAACCCTATCCATATCCCTAACATGTACCGTAACCCTAAACCTAACCCTAAGCCTACCCTAACTTGTACCTTAACCCTACCACTAACCCTAACCCTAAACTGTACTGTAACCCTAACCCTAACCTTAACCCTAACCCAAACACTAACCTCTACCATAACACTAACCCTAACACTAACCCTAACCCTCACCCTTCCTGTACCGTAACCCTAACCCTAACCCTAACGCTAACCTATGCCATAATCCTAACCCTAACCCTAACCATAACCCTAACGATAATCTATACTGTAACCCGAACCCTGAACCTAAACATAACCATAGCTTGTTCCGTAAGCCTAACCATAAACCTAACCCTAACCCTAACGTGTACTGTACCCCTAAACCTAACCCTAACCTTAACCAGTACCGTAAGCCTAACCCTAACCCTAACCTGTACTGTAAGCCTAACCCTAACCCTAAAACTAACCATAACTGTAACGTAACCCTAATCCTATACCTAACCATAACCCTAAACTGTACTGTAATCCTAAGCTTAAAATTAACCCTAATGCTAAACTTACCGTAACCCTAACCCTAACCCTAACATATACTGCAACCCTAACACTAAACCTAACCCTACCCTAACCTGTACGGAAACCCAAACCAAAACCTTACCATACCTGTACGGTAACCCTAACCCTAACACTATCCCTAACCCTAAACCTAAACATAACCCTTATCTGTACGGTAACCCTTATCCTAACCCTAACCCTAACCTTTTCCGCAACCCTAAACCTAACACTAACCTTAAACCTAACCCTAACCTGTACGGTAACCCTAACACGAAACTTAACCCTATCCCTAACCCTAACCTTAACACTAACCCTAACCCTAACCTGGACCACAACCCTAACCCTAACCCTAAGCCTAACCCTAAACCTGACCCTAAACTGTACAGTAACCCTAACCCTAACACCAACCCTAAACCTAACCCTAACCCGTACGGTAACCCTTATCCTAACCCTAACCCTAACCTGTTCCGCAAACCTAACCTTAACTCTAACCCTAACCCTAACCTGTATGGTAACCCTAACATTAATCCTAACCCTAACGTGTACCGTAAACCTAACACTAAACCTAACCCTATCCCTAACCCGAACCTTAACCCTAACCCTTACCCTAACATGTACCGTAACCCTAAACCTAAACTAAATTTAAACCTACCCTAACCCTAACCTGTACCGTAACCCTAACCCTAACCTGTACCAAAACCCTAAACCTAACCATAAACCTAACCTGTACCGTGACCCTAACCCTAACCCTAAGCCTAACCCTAACCTGTACTATAACCCTACCACTAACACTGACCCTAACCTGTACTGTAAACCTAACCCTAACCCAAACCCTACCCAAACACTAACCTGTACCATAACGCTACCCTAACACTAACCCTAACCCTAACCCTAACACTAACCCTAACCCTAACCTATACCGTAAACCTAACCCTAACCCTAACCCTAACCTGTAACGTAACCCTAAAGATACCCCTAACACTAACCCTACCCTAACGCTAACCTATACCGTAACCCTATCCCTAAATCTAACCACATCCCTAGATTGTTCCATAAGCCAAAAACTAACCATCAACCCTACCCTACCCAACCTCTACCGTAACCCTAACCCTAACCCTATCACTAACCTGTACCGTAACCCTAATCCTAACCCTAAAGCTAACCCTAATCCTAACGTGTACCTTAACCTTAACAGTAACCCTAACCCTAACCCTAACATGTACAGCAACCAAAACCCTAAACCTAACTCTAACCCTAACGTGTATGGTAACCCTAAACCTAACCCTATCCCTAACCCTAATCCTAAAGTATACCTTAACCTTAACCCTAACCCTAACCCTAAACTGAACCCTGACCCTAACCTGTACCGTAAAGCTAACCCTAACTCTAACTTAACCGTAACCCTAATCCTAACGTGTACCTTAACCTTAACCCTAACCCTAACCCTAACCCTAACCCTAACCTGTACGGTAACCCTAATCCTAACCCTAACCCTAAGCTGTACCGCAATCCTAACCCAAAACCTATAACTAACCCTAACCCTAACCCAAACCTATATGGTAATCCTAACCTTAACTCTAACACTAAACCGAACCTGTACCTTAACCCTAACCCTAACCCTAACCTGTACCTTAACCACTAACCCTAACCCTAACCAGTACCGTAATCCTAAACCTACCCCTAAACCTAACCATAACCTGTACCGTAACCCTAAACCTAACTCTAACCCTAACCCTAACCTGTACCTTAAACCTAACCTTAACCCTAACGTGTACCGTAACCCTAACTCTAAACCTAAACCTAAAACTAACCTGTACCGCAACCCTAACCCTAACACTAAGCCTAACCCTAACCCTGACCATAACCTGTACGGTAACCCTAACCCTAACACTAACCCTAACCAAAACACTAACCTCTACCATAACCCTAACCCTATACTAACCCTAACCCTAACTCTCCCTGTACCGTAACCCTCACCTTAACCCTAATGCTAACCTATACCTTAACCCTAAACCTAAACCTAACCATAACCCTAACGATAACCTGTACTGTAACCCTAACCCTAACTTAATCATAACCCTAGCTTGTTCCATAACCCTAACGCTAACCCTAAACCTAACCCTAAACCTAACCTGTACCGTACCCCTAAACCTAACCCTAACCCTAACCTGTACCGTAATCCTATCCCTAACCCTAACCTGTCCCGTAACTCTAACCCTAACCCTAAAACTAACCATAAACTGTACTGTAACCCTAATCCTAACCATAACCCTAACCCTAAACTCTACCGTAACCCTAACCCTAACCCTAATGCTAACCTTACCGTAACCCTAACCCTAACCCTAACGCTAACCTGTACTGCAACCCTAACACTAACCCTAACCCTACCCTAACCTGTACGGAAACCCTAACCAAGAGCCTAACCCTAACCTGCACGGTAACCCTAACCCTAACACCAAACCTATCCCTAACCCTAAACCCAACCTGTATGGTAACACTTATCCTAACCTTAACCCTAACCAGTTCCGCAACCCTAAACCTAACCCTAACCCTAAACCTAACCCTAACCTGTATGGTAACCCTAACAGTAAACCTTACCTTAACCTGTACCGTAAACCTAACACTAAACCTATCCCTATCCCTAACACTTAGGTTAACCCTAACCCTAACCGTAACCTGTACTGTAACCCCAACCATAACCCTAACCTTAAAGGTAACCCTAAACCTAACCCTAACCCTATCCCTAACTTGTAACATAACTCCAACGCTAACACTAACCCTAACCCTAACCCAAACTTGTACCGTAACACTAATCCTAACCCTAACCCTAACACTAACCTGTACCATAACCCTAACCCTAACCCTAACCCTAAGCTGTTCCTTAACCCTAATCCTAACCCTAATCTAACCTGTACCAAAACCCTATCCCTAACCATAACCTTAACCTGTACCGTAACCCTAACCCTAAACCTAAGCCTAACCCTAACCTGTACCATTACCCTACCAATGTCTCTAACCCTAACCTGTACAGTAAACCTAACCATAAACCAAACCCTAACCGAAACACTAACTTGTACCATAACACTAACCATAACACTAACACTAACGCTAACCCTACCCTGTACCATAACCCTAACCCTAACCTATACCGTAACCCTAACCCTAACCCTAACCCTAAACATAACCTGTACCATACCCCTAAACCTAAACCTAACCCTAAGCCTAACTGTAACCCTAATGCTAACCTATACCATAAACCTAACCCTAAACCAAACCATAACCCTAGCTTGTTTCGTAACCCTAACCCTCACCCTAAACCTTAAACTTAACCTTAACCTATACCGTAACCCTAACCCTAGGCCTAACCCTAACCTGTACTGTAACCCTAACACAAACCCTAAACCTAAACATAAAGTATACGTAAGCCTGACCCTAACCCTGACCCTAACCTATACCGTAACCCTAACCCTAACCCTAACCTAAACCTAACGCTGAACTATACAGTAACCCTAACCATAAACCTAACCATAACCCTACCTGGTCCCGTAACCCTAACCCTAACCCTAAACCTAACCTAACCCTAACCTGTACCGTAACCCTAAACCTAAACTGTACTGTAACCGTAACCCTAACCCTAACCATAATATTAACCTGTACCGTAACCCTAACCCTAAAATTTACCGCAACACTAACCCTAACCCTAACTCTAAATCTAACCCTAACCCTAACCTGTACTGCAAATCTAACCCCTACCCTAAGACTAACCCTAAATCTGACCCTAAAATGTATGGTAACCCTAACCCTAACCGTAACCCTAACCCTAACGTTTACAATAACCCTAACACTAACCCTAACCCGAAACCTAACCCTAACTTGTACCGTAACTCTAACCCTAACCCTAAACCTAACCCTACCCTATACCGTAACCCTAACCCTAACCATAACCCTACCCGTAACCCTAACCCACAACTGTACCGCAAACCTAACCCTACCCGAACCCTAAACCTAACCCTAACCCTAACCGTAACTCTTACCTGTACCATAACACTAACACTAAACCTAAACCTAACCTGTACCGTAACCCTAACCCTAACCTGAACCCAAACCCTAACCCTAACCTGTACTTTAACCCTAACACTAACCCTAACCCTAACCCGTACGAAACACTAACCCTAACACTAACCATAACCCTAACCTATACCGTAACCCTAACCCTAATCCTAACCCTAACCTGTATCATAACCCTAACCTAACCCTGCCCGTAAAAGTAACCCACAGCTGTACGGCAACCCTAAAACTTACCCTAAACCTAACCCTAACACTAACCGTAATCATTACCTGTACCATACCACTAACCCTGACCTAAACCTAACCTGTACCGTAACCCTAACCCTAACCCTAAACCTAACCCTAACCTGTACTGCAATCCTAACCCTAACACTAACCCTAACCTGTACCGTAAACCTAACCCTAACCCTAACCCTAACGCTACCACTAACCTGTAACGTAACCCTAAACCTAAAACTAACCCTAACACTAACTTTTATCGTAAACCTAAACCTAACCCTAACCCTATCCCTACATGTACCGTAACCCTAAGCCTTATCCTAACCCTAACTCTAAACATAACATGTACCCTAACCCTAACCATTACCCTAAACTCTCTGGCAAACATAACCCTAAACCTAACACGAACCATAACCGAACCTGTACCGTAACACAAACCCTAGCCCTAACCTTAACCCTAATGGAAACCTATACCTTAACCCTAACCATAACCCTAACCATAACCCTAACTCGTATCGTAAAAGCCACCCTAAACCTAACCCTAACCCTAACCCTAACCTGTACTGCTACCCTAACACTATCCTTCAACATACCCTAACCTGTACAGAAACCCTCACCAAAAGCCTAACCCTAACCTGTACTGCAACCCTAACCCTAACCCTAAGCCTAACCCTAACCCTGAACCTAACCTGTACGGTAACCCTAACCCTAACCCTAACCCTAACCCTAACCCTAACCTGTACGCTAACCCTAACAGTAAACCTAACTCAAACCTGTACCGTAAACCTAACACTAAACCTAACCCTATCCCTAACACTAACCTTAACCCTAACCCTAACCCTAAACTGTACTGTAACCCAGCCCTAACCCTAACCCTAACTTTAAACTTAACCCTAACCCTATCCCTAACTTGTAACATAACCCTAACGCTAACAGTAACCCTAAACCTAACCCTAACCCTAACTTGTAGAAAAACCCTAACCATAACCATAACCCTAACCTGTACCGTAACCCTAACCCTAACCCTAACTAACCCTAAACTGTACCGTAACCCTACCACTAACCCTAACCCTAACTTGTACTGTAAATTTAACCCTAACCCAAACAATAACCTGTACCATAACCCGAACCCTAACACTAACTCTAACCCTAACCCTACCCTGTACCGTAACCCTAACCCTAATGCTAAAGCTAACCTGTACCGTAACCCTAACCTTAACCCTAAAACTAACCATAACCTGTACCGTAACCCTAACCCGAACCCTAACCCTAACCTGTACCGTAATCCTAACCCTACACCTAACCTAAACCTAACCTGTACCGTAACCCTAAACCTAACTCTAACCCTAACGCTAACCTGTACATTAATCCTAACCCTAAACCTAACCCTAACCTGTACCGTAACCCTAACTCTAACTCTAAACCTAACAATAACCTGTAACGTAACCCTAACCCTAACCCGAATCCTAACCTGTACTATAACCCTAACTCTAACCCTAACCCTTATGGTAACCTGTACCGTAACAGTAACCCTAACCCTAACTCTAACCTGTACAGCAACCCTAAGAGTAACCCTTACCCTAACCCTAACCTGTATGGTAAGCCTAACACTAACCCTAACCCTAACCTGTACCGCAACCCTAAACTTAACCCTAACCCTAATCCTAACCCTGACACTAACCTGTACGGTAACCCTAACCCTAACCCTAACTGTGACTTGTACGGTAACGCTAACCGTAAACCTAACAGTAACCTGTACCGCAAGCCTAACCCTAACCCTATCCCTCAACCTAACCCTATCCCTAACCTGTACGGTAACCCTAATCCTAAGCCTAACCCTAACTGGTACAGTAAACCTAACAAAAACCTAAACCTATCCCTAACCCTAACCTTAACCCTAACCCTAACTCTAACCCTAACCGTAACCCTAACTTGTACTGAAACCCTAATCGTAACCCTAAACCCAAACATAAACATAACCCTAACCACTACCCAAACCCTAACACTTTCCCTAACCCTAACCCTAACCGTAACTTGTATCCTAACCCTAACCCTACCCTAAACCTAAACCTACCCTGTACCGTAACCATAGCCCTAAACCAAACCTGTACCTTAACCCTAAGCCTAACCCTAACACTAGCTCTAAACTTAACCTGTACCCTAACCCTAACCATAACCCTAAGCTCTATGGCAAGCCTAAACCTAACCCTAAAACTAACCCTAAACCTAACCTGTACCGTAACACTAACCCTAACCCTAACACTAACACTAACCCAAACCCTAAACTGTAAAGAAACCCTAAACCTAACCCTAAACTTAACCCTAAACCTAAATTGTACCGTAAACCTAAACCTAACGCCTACGCTACCCTAATGCTAACCTTTACAGTAAACTTAAACCTACAACTAGCTGTAACCCTAACTTGTACCGGAACCCTAACACTAACCCTAAACTTAAACCTAACCTGTACCGTAACCCGAAACCTAACCCTAAAACTAACCATAACCTGTACCGTAACCATTACCCTAAACCTAGCCCTAAACCTACCCTGTACCGTAACCCTAACCCTAACCCTAAGCCAAACACTAACACTAACCTATACCGTAACACTAACCCTAACCCTACCCTAACACTAACACTAAACCTAACCCTAAACTGTACAGAAACCCTAACCCTAACCCTAAACATAACCCTAACCCTAAATTGTACCGTAACCCTAAACCTAACCCCTACACTAACCCTAATGCTAACCTATATCGTAAACCTAACCCTACAACTAACCGTAACCCTAACTTGTACCGGAACCCTAACACTAACCCTAAACTTAAACCTAACCTGTACCGTAACCCGAACCCTAACCTTAAACTGTACCGTAACCCTAACCCTAACCCTAAAACTAACCATAAACTGTACCGTAACCGTAACTATAAACCTAACCCTAAACCTACCCTGTACCATAACCCTAACCCTAACCCTAAACCAAACACTAAAACTCACCTATACCGTAACCCTAACCCTCAACCTAACCATAACCCTAACTTGTACCGTAACCCTAATACTAAACCTAACCTTAAACCTAACCTGTACCATAACCCTAAGCCTAACCCTAACTTGTACCGGACCCATACCCTAACCCTAACCTGTACCGTAACCATAACCCTAACCCTAACAATAGCTCTAAACTCTACCTTTACCCTAAACCTATCCATAACCCTAAGCTCTATGGCAAGCCTAACCCTAACCCTAACACTAACCCTAACCCTAACTTGTACCGTAGCAGTAAACCTAACCCTAACCCTAACCCTAACCCTAACCCTAACCCTAACAATTACTGCAAAACTAAACCTAATCCTAAGCGTCACGGTAACCTGTAGGGTAATCCTAAAACTAACACTAACCATAACCTGTAGCGCATCCCTAACCCTAACCCTAACCCTAACCCTAAACTTAACCCTGACCTGTACGGTAACCTGATCCTAACCCTAACCCTAACCTGTACTGTAACCCTAACCCTAACACTAACACTAATGCAACCTGTACATTAATCCTAACCCTAACCCTAACTTGTACCGCAACCCTAACCCTAACCCTAAACCTAACCCTAACCGTAACCGTAACCCTAACCTGTACGGTAACCCTAACCCTAACCCTAACCTGTACTGCAACCCTACCTAACCCTAATCCTAACCATAGCCCTAACCTGTACAGTAACCCTAACCCTAACCCTAACCCTAACCTGTTCCGCAACCCTAACCCTAACCCTAACCTGTATGGTAAACCAAACCATAACCCTAAACCTAACCATAAACTGTACCGCAACCCTAACCATAATCCTAACCCCCACCCTAACCTGTACGGTAACCCTAAACCGAACCTTAACCCTAACCTGTACTGCAACCCTAACCCTAACCCTAACCTGTACCACACCCTAACCCTAACCCTAACCTGTACGGTAAACCTAACACTAACCCTAACCTGTACCACAACCCTAACCCTTACCCTAAGCCTAACATTAACCAGGACCCTAACCTGTACGGTAACCTTATCCCTAACCGTAACCCTAACCCTACCATAACATGTAAGGTAACCCGAAACCTAACCCTAACCCTACCCTGTTCCGCAACCCTAACCCTAAACCTAACTGTACAGTAACCCTAACCCTAACCCTAACCCTAACCCTAATCTGTACCGCAACCCTAACACTAATCCTAACCCTCACGCTAACCTGGAGGGTAATCCTAAACCTAACCCTAACCATAAACTTTACTGCAACCGTAACCCTAACCCTAAACCTAAGCCTAACACTAACCTGTACGGTAACCCTAACCCTAACCCTAACCTGTACGGTAACCCTATCCGTAACCCTAATCCTAACCTGTACCGCAGGCCTAACACTAACCCTAAACCTAACCCTAAACTGTACCGTAACCCTACCACTACCACTAACCCTAACCTGTACTGTAAACCTAACCCTAACCCTAAACCTAACCCTAACACTAACCTGTACCATAACCCTACCCTAACACAAACCCTAACCCTAACTTGTATCGTAATCTGAACCATACTCTAAACCTAAACCTACCCGGTACCGTAACCCTAAACCTAACCCTAACCTGTACCATAACACTAAGCCTAACCATAACACTAGCTCTAAACTTAACCTGTACCCTAACCCTAACCATAACCCTAAGCTCTATGGCATGCCTAACCCTAACCCGAATACTAACCCTAACCCTAACCTGTACAGTAACACTAACACTAACCCTAACACTAACACTAACCCTAACCCTAAACTGTACAGTAAACCTAACCCTAACCCTAACCATAACGCTAAGCCTAAATTGTACCGTAACCCTAAACCTAACCCTAACACTAACCCTAATGCTAACCTATACCGTAACCCTAACCCTAAACCTAACTGTAACCCTAACTTATACCACAACCCTAACTCTAACCCTAAACTTAAACCTAACCTGTACGGCAACCCTACCCTAACCCTAACCCTAACCTGTACGGTAACTCTAACCCTAACCGTAACGCTAACCTATATCGTAACCCTAACCCTAAACCTAACCATATCCCTAATTTGTTCCGTAACCCTAACCTAACCCTAAACCTAACCGTATCCCTAATCTGTTTCGTAAACATAACCCTAACCCTAACAAGTACCATAAAACTTACCCTTAAGGTAAAACTAACCATAACATTTACCTCAACCCTAAACCTAACCCTAACCCAAAACCTAACCTGTACCGTAACCCTAACATTAACCGTAACCCTAATCCTAACCTGTACCGTAACCCTAACCCTAACATTAACCTTAACCTGTACCGCAACCCTAACCCTAACCCTAACCGTAACCCTAACCTGTACGGTAACGCTAAACCTAACCCTAACCCTAAGGTTTACCGCAACCCTAACCCTATCCTTAAACCTAACCCTAACCCTAATCCTGACCCTAACCTGTACGGTAACCCTAACCCTAACCCTAACCCTAACCCTAACGCTAACCCTAACCCTAACGCCTAACCCTAACCCTAACCCTAACCATAAACATAACCCTAACCCTAACCCTAACCCTAAACCTAAACCTAAACGGTACTGTAACCGTAACCGTAACCATGACGGTAACCCTAACCTGTACCGTAAAACTAACCCTGCCCCTATATCTAACCCTAACCTGTACCATACCTCTAACCCTAACCCTTACCCTAACTCTAACCCTAACCTGTACCATACCCTTAAACCTAAACCTAACCCTAAACCTAACCCTAACCTGTACCGTAACCCTAACCATACCCTAAACCTAACCATAACCGGTACCGTAAACCTAACACTAACCCTAACCCTAACCCTAACGTGTACCATAACTCTAATCCTAACCCTAACCCGAATGCTAAACTGTACCGTAAATGTAACCCTAACCCTAACCCTAACCTCTACCGCAACCGTAAAGATAACCCGAAACCTATCCCTAACCTGTACGGTAACCCTAACCCTAACCCTAACCTGTACCGCAATCGTAACCCTAACACTAACCCTAACCCTAACCCTAACCCTGACACAAAACTGTGTGGTAACCCTACCCCTAACCCTAACGCTAACCCTAACCCTAATCCTATCCTCTATGGTAACCCTAACCCCAACCTGTACCGTAACCCAAACACTAACCCTAACCCTAACTGTAACCCTACCCTGTTCCATAACCCTAACCCTAAAAATAAATCTAAACCTAACACTAAACTTAACCTGTACAGTAAGCCTAAACCTATCCCTAACCTGTACCGTAACCCTAACCCTAACCCTAACCCTGACGTAACCCTAACCTGTACCGCAACCCTAAATGTAACCCTGACCCCAAACCTTACCCTAACCGTAACCCTAACCCTAACCCTAAACTTAAACCTAAACTGTACCATAACCCTAACCCTAATGCTAACACTAACCCTAACCCTAACCTGTACCGTAACCCTAACCATAACACTAACTCTAACCCTATCCCTAACTTGTACTGTAATCGTAGCACTAAGCCTAACCCTAACCCTACCCTGTACCGTAACCCTAACCCTAACCCTAACCCTACCCGTAAACCTAACCCAGAACTGTACCGCCACACTAACCCTAACATAACCCTATCCCTAACCCTAACCGTAACCCATACCTGTACCCTACACTTACCCTAAACCTAAACATAACCGGTACCGTAACTCTAACCTTAACCCTAACCATAACCCGTAATGTAAACCTAACCCTACCGCTACCCCTAAACCTAACCCTACTCTGTACCATAACCCTAACCGTAACCCTAATCCTAACCTTAACCCTAACCCTAACCTGTACCGTAACCCTAAACCTAAGCTAACCCTAAACCTAACGCTAACCTATACCGTAACCCCAAACCTAAACCTAACTGTAACCCTAACTTGTACCGTAACCCTAACCCTAACCCTAACCTTTATGGTAACCCTAAACCTAACCCTAACCCTATCCTGTACCGCAACACTAAACCTAACCCTAAACCTAACTGTATTCTGTACCGTAACCCTACCACTAACACTAACCCTAACCTGTACTGTAACCCTAACCCTAACCCTAACCCTAACACTAACCTGTACCGTAATCTTAACCCTAACCCTAACCCTAACTTGTATCGTAACCCTAACCCTACCCTAACCCTAAACCTACCCTGTACCATAACCCTAAGCCTAACCATAACAGTAGCTCTAAACTCAACATGTACCCTAAACCTAACCATAAGCCTAAGCTCTATGGCAAGCCTAACCCTAAACCTAACAGTAACCCGAACCCTAACGTGTACCGTAATACTAACCCTAACCCTAACCCTAACAGTAACCCTAACCCTAAACTGTACAGTAACCCTAACCCTAACCCTAACCATAACCCTAACCGCAAATCATACCATAAATCTAAACGTAACTCTAATCCTAACCCTAACGCTAACATATACCGTAACCCTAACCCTAAACCTGAACGTAACCCTAAGTTGTTCGGTAACCTTAACACTAACCCTAAACTTAAACCTAACCTGCTCCGTAACCCTAACCCTAACATTAACCTGTACCGTAACCTTTACCCTACCCCTAAAACTAACCATAAATGGTACCGTAACCCTAACCCTAAGCCTAACCGTAACAGTAACCTGTACCATAACCCTAAACCTAACCCTAACCCTAATGAAATATCTACGGTAACCCTAACCCTAACCCTAATCTGTACCGCAACCCTAACCCTAACTTGTATCTTAACCCTAACCCTACCTTAACCGTAAACCTACCCTGTACCGTAACGCTAACCCTAACCCTAAACCAAACACTAACACTAACCTATACCGTAACCCTAACCTCAACCAAACCGTAACCCTAACGTGTACCGTAACCCTAACACTAACCCTAAACTTAAACCTAACCTGTACCGTAACCCTAACCCTAACCGTCACCTGTACCAGAACCCTAACCCTAACCCTAACTGTTCCATAACCCTAAGCCTAACCCTAACACTAGCTCTAAACTTAACCTGTAACCTAATCCTAACCATATCCCTAAGCACTATGGCAAGCCTAACCCTAACGCTAAGACTAACCCTATTCCTAACCTGTACCGTAACACTAACCCTAACCCTAAATCTAACCCTAACACTAACCTGTACCTCAAACCTAAAACTAATCCTAACTCTCACCCTAACCTGTAGGGTAACCCTAAACCTAACCCTAACCATAACCTGTAGCGCATCCCTAACCCTAACCCTAACCCTGACACTAACCTGTACGGAAACCCTAACCCTAACCCTAATCCTGACCTGTACGATAACCTAATCCTAACCCTAAGCCTAACCTGTACTGTAACCCTAACCCTAACACTAACACTAATGCTAACCTGTACGGTAACCCTAACCCTAACCCTAACCCAAACCTGTACCACAACCCTTCCTAATCCAAAGCCTAACCGTAGCCCTAACCCCTACGGTAACCCTAACGCTAACCCTAAACCTAACCTGCTCCACAACCCTAACCCTAACCCTAAACTGTACAGTAAACCTAACCCTAACGCTAACCCTAACCCTAAACTGTACCACAACCCTAACCCTAATCCTAACCCTCACCCGAACCTGTAGGGTAACCCTAACCCTAACCCTAACCCTAACCCTAACCCTAACCTGTTCTGCAACCCTAACCCTACCCTAACCTGTACCGCAAACCTAACCCTAACCCTAAACCTAACCCTAAGCTCACTGGAACAAGGACTAAATAGATATCATGATGACACTAAACTCATATCTGTCAATAGTAACTCTGAACGTGAACGGGCTTAATGACCCCATCAAAAGGCGCAGGGTTTCAGACTGGATAAAAAAGCAGGACCCATCTATTTGCTGTCTACAAGAGACTCATTTTAGACAGAAGGACACCTACAACCTGAAAATAAAAGGTTGGAGAACCATTCTCCATTCAAATGGTCCTCAAAAGAAAGCAGGGGTAGCCATCCTTATATCACATAAACTGAAATTTACCCCAAAGACTGTAGTGAGAGATGAAGAGGGACACTATCTCATACTTAAAGGATCTATCCAACAAGAGGACTTAACAATCCTCAATATATATGCCCCGAATGTGGGAGCTGCCAAATATTTAAACCAATTAATAACCAAAGTGAAGAAATACTTAGATAATAATACACTTATACTTGGTGACTTCAACCTAGCTCTTTCTACCCTCGATAGGTCTTCTAAGCACAACATCTCCAAAGAAACGAGAGCTTTAAATGATACACTGGACCAGATGGATTTCACAGATATCTACAGAACTTTACATCCAAACTCAACTGAATACACATTCTTCTCAAGTGCACATGGAACTTTCTCCAGAATAGACCACATATTGGGACACAAATCGGGTCTGAACCGATACCAAAAGATTGGGATCGTCCCCTGCATATTCTCAGACCATAATGCCTTGAAATTGGAATTGAATCGCAACAAAAAGTATGGAAGGTCGTCAAACACGTGGAGGCTAAGGACCATCCTGCTAAAAGATGAAAGGGTCAACCAGGAAATTAAGGAAGAATTAAAAAGATTCATGGAAACTAATGACAATGAAGATACAACTGTTCAAAATCTTTGGGATGCAGCAAAAGCAGTCCTAAGGGGGAAATACATCGCAATACAAGCATCCATTCAAAAACTGGAAAGAACTCAAATACAAAAGCTAACCTTACACTTAAAGGAGCTTGAAATGAAACAGCAGATAGACCCTACGCCCAGCAGAAGAAGAGAGTTAATTAAAATTCGAGCAGAACTCAACGAAACTGAGACCAGAAGAACTGTGGAACAGATCAACAGAACCAGGAGTTGGTTCTTTGAAAGAATTAATAAGATAGATAAACCATTAGCCAACCTTATTAAAAAGAAGAGACAGAAGACTCAAATTAATAAAATCATGAATTAGAAAGGAGAGATCACTACCAACACCAAGGAAATACAAACGATTTTAAAAACATATTATGAACAGCTATACGGCAATAAATTAGGCAATCTAGAAGAAATGGACGCATTCCTGGAAAGCCACAAACTACCAAAACTGGAACAGGAAGAAATAGAAAACCTGAACAGGCCAATAACCAGGGAGGAAATTGAAGCAGTCATCAAAACCTCCCAAGACACAAGAGTCCAGGGCCAGAAGGCTTCCCAGGGGAATTCTATCAAACGTTTAAAGAAGAAATCATACCTATTCTACTAAAGCTGTTTGGAAAGATAGAAAGAGATGGAGTACTTCCAAATTCGTTCTATGAGGCCAGCATCACCTTAATTCCAAAACCAGACAAAGACCCCACCAAAAAGGAGAACTACAGACCAATATCCCTGATGAACATGGATGCAAAAATTCTCAACAAGATACTAGCCAATAGGATCCAACTGCACATTAAGAAAATATCCACCATGACCAAGTAGGATTTATCCCCAGGACACAAGGCTGGTTCAACACTCGTAAAACAATCAATGTGATTCATCATATCAGCAAGAGAAAAACCAAGAACCATATGATCCTCTCATTAGATGCAGAGAAAGCATTTGACAAAATACAGCATCCATTCCTGATCAAAACTCTTCAGAGTATAGGGATAGAGGGAACTTTCCTCGACATCTTAAAAGCCATCTACGAAAAGCCCACAGCAAATATCATTCTCAATGGGAAGCACTGGGAGCCTTTCCCCTAAGATCAGGAACAAGACAGGGATGTCCACTCTCACCACTGCTATTCAACATAGTACTGGAAGTCCTAGCCTCAGCAATCAGACAACAAAAAGACATTAAAGGCATTCAAATTGGCAGAAGAAGTCAAACTCTCCCTCTTGCCGATGACATGATACTCTACATAGAAAACCCAAAAACCTCCACCCCAAGATTGCTAGAACTCATACAGCAATTTGGTAGCGTGGCAGGATACAAAATCAATGCCCAGAAATCAATGGCATTTCTATACACTAACAATGAGACTGAAGAAAGAGAAATTAAGGAGTCAATCCCATTTACAATTGCACCCAAAAGCATAAGATACCTAGGAATAAACCTAACCAAAGAGGTAAAGGATCTATATCCTAAAAACTATAGAACACTTCTGAAAGAAATTGAGGAAGACACAGAGAGATGGAAAATATTCCATGCTCATGGTTTGGAAGAATGAATATTGTGAAAATGTCAATGTTACCCAGGGCAATTTACACGTTTAATGCAATCCCTATCAAAATACCATGGACTTCTTCAGAGAGTTAGAACAAATTATTTTAAGATTTGTGTGGAATCAGAAAAGACCCCGAGTAGCCAGGGGAATTTTAAAAAAGAAAACCATATCTGGGGGCATCACAATGCCAGATTTCAGGTTGTACTACAAAGCTGTGGTCATCAAGACAGTGTGGTACTGGCACAAAAACACACATAGATCAATGGAACAGAATAGAGAACCCAGAAGTGGACCCTGAACTTTATGGTCAACTAATATTCAATAAAGGAGGAAAGACTATGCATTGGAAGAAAGACAGTCTCTTCAATAAATGGTGCTGGGAAAATTGGACATCCACATGCAGAAGAATGAAATTGACCACTCTCTTTCACCATACACAAAGATAAACTCAAAATGGATGAAAGATCTAAATGTGAGACAAGATTCCATCAAAATCCTAGAGGAGAACACAGGCAACAGCATTTTTGAACTCGGCCACAGTAACTTCTTGCAAGATACATCCACGAAGGCAAAAGAAACAAAAGCAAAAATGAACTATTGGGACTTCATCAAGATAAGAAGCTTTTGCACAGCAAAGGATACAGTCAACAAAACTCAAAGACAACCTACAGAATGGGAGAGGATATTTGCAAATGATTTATCAGATAAAGGGCTAGTTTCCAAGATCTATAAAGAACTTCTTAAACTCAACACCAAAGAAACAATCCAATCATGAAATGGGCAAAAGACATGAAGAGAAATCTCACAGAGGAAGACATAGACATGGCCAACATGCACATGAGAAAATGCTCTGCATCACTTGCCGTCAGGGAAATACAAATCAAAACCACAATGAGATACCACCTCACACCAGTGAGAATGGGGAAAATTAACAAGGCAGGAAACAACAAATGTTGGAGAGGATGCGGAGAAAGGGGAACCCTCTTACACTGTTGGTGGGAATGTGAACTGGTGCAGCCACTTTGGAAAACTGTGTGGAGGTTCCTCAAAGAGTTAAAATAGACCTGCCCTACGACCCAGCAATTGCACTGTTGGGGATTTACCCCAAAGATACAGATGCAATGAAACGCCGGGACACCTGCACCCCGATGTTTCTAGCAGCAATGTCCACAATAGCCAAACTGTGGAAGGAGCCTCGGTGTCCATCGAAAGATGAATGGATAAAGAAGATGTGGTTTATGTATACAATAGAATATTACTCAGCCATTAGAAATGACAAATACCCACCATTTGCTTCGACGTGGATGGAACTGGAGGGTATTATGCTGAGTGAAATGAGTCAATCGGAGAAGGACAAATATTATATGGTCTCATTCATTTGGGGAATATAAATAATAGTGAAAGGGAATATAAGGGAAGGGAGAAGAAATGTGTGGGAAATATCAGAAAGGGAGACAGAACATAAAGACTCCAACTCTGGGAAAAGAACTAGGGGTGGTGGAAGGGGAGGAGGGCGGGGGGTGGGGGTGAGTGGTGACAGGCACTGAGGGGTACACTTGTCGGGATGAGCACCGGGTGTTATTCTGTATGTTGGTAAATTGAACACTAATAAAAAATTAATTAAAAAAAATAAACGTAACAGGTACCCTAACCCTAACCATAACCCTAAGCTCTATGGAAAGCCTAACCCTAACCCTAACAGTAACCCTAACCCTAAACTGTGCGCTTACACTAACACTAAACCTAACCCTAACACTAACACTAACCCTAACCCTAAACTGTACAATAACCCTAACACTAACCCTAACCATAACCCTAACCCCAAATCGTACCGTATCTCTAAACGTAACCCTAACCCTAACCCTGATGCTAACCTATACCGTAACCCTAACCCTAAACCTAACCGTAACCCTAACTTGTACCGTAACCTTAACACTAAACCTAAACTTAAACCTAACCTACTCCGTAACCCTAACCCTAACCCTAACCTGTACCGAACCCTTACCCTAACCCTAAAACTAACCATAAACTGTACCGTAACCCTAACACTAACCCTAAACCTAACCCTAAGCCTAAACTGTACCATAACCCTAACCCTAACCCTAACATTAATGCTAACCTCTACGGTAACCCTAACCCTAACCTGTACTGTAAACCTAAACCTAACCCTAACCATACCCGTAAACCTAACCCACAACTGTACCACCATCCTAACCCTAACCCTATCCCTAACCCTAACCGTAACCCATAACTGTACCGTAACACTTACCATAAACCTAAACATAACTGGTACCGTAACTCTAACCATACCCTAACCATAAACTGTACCGTAACCCTAACCCTAACCCTACCCCTTAACATAATCTTAACCTGTACTGTAACCCTAACCGTAACCCTAACCCTAACCTGTACCGTAACCCTAAACCTAACGCTAACCCTAACCCTAAGGCTAACCTATACCGTAACCCCAACCCTAAACCTAACTGTAACCCTAACTTTTACCGTAACCCTAACCCTAACCATAACCATAACCTGTATGGTAACCCTAAACGTATCCCTAACCCTATCCTGTACCGCAAACCTAAACCTAACCCTAACCCTAACCGTATTCTGTACCATAACCCTACCACTAACATGAACCCTAACCTGTACTGTAACCCTAACCTTAACCCTAACCCTAACTTGTATCATAACCCTAAAACTACCCTAACTCTAAACCTACCCTGTACCATAACCCTAAGCCTAACCATAACACTAGCTCTAAACTTAACATGTACCCTAACCCTAACCATAACCCTAAGCTCTATGGCAAGCCTAACCCTAACCCTAACAGTAACCCTAACCATAACCTGTACCGTAACACTACCCCTAACCCTAACCCTAACACTAAAACTAACCCTAACCCTAAACTATACAGTAACCCTAACCCTAACCATAACCATAACCCTAACCCCAAATTGTACCGTAAATCTAAACGTAACCCTAACGCTAACCTATATCGTAACCCTAACCCTAAACCTAATCGTAACCCTAACTTGTACGGTAACCTTAACACTAACCCTAAATTTAAACCTAACCTGCTCTATAACCCTATCCCTAACCCTAAACCTAACCTGTACCATAAGCCTCACTGTAACCCTAAAACTAACCATAAACTGTACCGTAACCCTAACCTTAAACCTAACCATAACCCTAACCTATACCCTAACCCTAACCCTAATGCTAACATCAAAGGTAACCCTAACCGTAACCCTAACCTGTACCGAAACCCTAACCCTAACTTGTATCGTAACCCTAACCCTACCTTAACCCTAAACCTACCCTGTACCGTAACCCTAACCCTAACCCTAAACAAAACACTAACACTAACCTATACCGTAACCCTAACCCTCAGCCTAACCTTAACCCTAACTTGTACCGTAACGCTAACACTAACCCTAAACTTAAACCTAACTTGTACCGTAACCCTAACTCTAACCTTAACCTGTACCGTAAACCTAACCCTAACCCTAACCCTAACCCTAACCTGTACCATAACCCTACACTAACCCTTACCCTAATGCTAAACTATACCGCCAACATAACCCTAACCCTAACCCTAACCGGTACCGCAACTCTAAAAATAACCCTAAACCTATCCCTAACCTGTACGGTAACCCTAAAGCTAACCCTAACCTGTACCGCAACACTAACCCTAACACTAACCCTAACCCTGACACGAAACTGTGTGGTAACCCTAACCCTAACCCTAACCCTAACCCTAATCCTAACCTCTACAGTAACCCTAACTCTAACCCTAATCTGTACCGTAACCCTAACCCTAACCCTAACCCTAACCATAACCCTATCCTGTGTCGTAACCCTAATCGTAACCCTAAAACCAAACCTAACCCTAACCCTAATCCTACCCCTAACCCTAAACTTAAACCTAAACTGTACCGTAACCTAACCCTAATGCTAACACTAACCCTAACCCTTACCTGTACCTTAACCTTACCCCTCACGTTACCTAACATGCACTGTAACCCTAACCATAACCCTAACACTAACCCTAACCTGTACTGTAACCCTAACCATAACACTAACCCTAAACCTATCCCTAACTTGTACCGTAACCCTAACACTAACCCTAACCTTAACCCTACCCTGTACCGTAACACTAATCCTAACCCTATTCCTAACCCTAACCGTAACCCATACCTGTACTGTAACACTTACCCTACCCTAAACATAACTGGTACTGTAACCCTAACCATAACCCTAACCGTAACCCGTACCATAACCCTAACCCTACCCCTACCCCTAAACCTAACCCTAACCTGTACCGTAAACCTAACCCTAACCCTAACCCTAAGCTGTACCGTAACCCTAAACCTAATGCTAACTCTAACCATAATGCAAACCTATACCGTAACCCCAACCCTAAACCTAACCATAACCTATATGGTAACCCTAAACGTAACCCTAACCCTATACTGTACCGCAACCCTAAGCCTAACCCTAAAGCTAACCGTATTGTGTACTGTAACACTAACACTAACACTAACCCTAAACTGTACTGTAACCCTAAACCTAAACCTAAACCTAACACTAAAATGTACCGTAACTTTACCCTAACACTAACCCTAACCCTAACTTGTGTCGTAACCCTAACCCTACCCTAATCCTAAACCTACCCTGTACCGTAACCCTAAGCCTAACCGTAAAACTAGCTCTAAACGTAACATGTACCTAACCCTAACCATAACCCTAAGCTCTATGGCAAGCCTAACTCTAACCCTAACAGTAACACTAACCCTAAACTGTACCGTAACACTAACCCTAACCCTAACCCTAACACTAACACTAACCCTAACCCTAAACTGTACAATAACCCAAACCCTAACCCTAACCATAACCCTAAACCCAATTCGTACCGTAACTCTAAAAGTAACCCTCATCCTAACCCTAACGCTATCCTATACTGTAAAACTAACCCTAAACCTAACCATAACCCTAACTTGTACTGTAACCTTAACAATAAACCTAAACTTAAACCTAACCTAATCCGTAACCCTAAACCTAACCCTAACCTGTACCGTAACCCTTACCCTAACCCTAAAACTAACCATAAACTGTACCTTAACCCTAAACCTAACCCTAACCCTAAACCTAAGCCTAACCTGTACCATAACCCTAACCTTAAGCCTACCATTAATGCTAACCTCGACGGTAACCCTAACCCTACCTAACCTGTACCACAACCCTAACCCTAACCCTACCCGTAAACCTAACCCACAACGGTACCGCCACCCTAACCCTAAACCTATACCTAACCCTAACCGTGACCCATAACTGTACCGTATCACTTACCCTAAACCTAAACATAACAGGTACCGTAACTCTAACCATAACCCTAACCCTAACCCTAACCTGTACCGTAACCCTAAACCTAACGCTAACCCTAACCCTAACGCTAACCTATACCGTAACCCAACCCTATACCTAAGTGTAACCCTAACTTGTACCATAACCCTAACACTAAACCTAAACTTAAATCTAACCTGTACTGTAACCCTAACCCTTACACTAACCTGTACGGTAACTCTAACCATAACCATAACGCTAACCAATATCGTAACCCTAACCCTAAACCTAACCATAACCCTAATCTGTACCGTAAACATAACCCTAACCCTAACAAGTAAGTAAAACTTACCCTTACCCTAAACCTAACCATAACATTTACCTTAACCCTAAACCTAAACTTAACCCTAAACCTAACCTCTACCGTAACCCTACCACTAACCGTAACCCTAATCCTAACCTGTAAAGGAACCCTTACCCTAACATTAACCCTAACCTGTACCGCAACCATAACTCTAACCCTAACCGTAACCCTAACCTGTACGGTAACGCTAACCCTAACCATAACCCTAACGTGTACCGCAAACTAACCCTATCCCTAACCTTAACCCTAACCCTAATCCTGACCCTAACCTGTATGGTAACCCTAACCCTAACCCTAAAACTAACCCTACCCTAACCCTAACCTGTACAGTAACCCTAACCCTAACCCTAAACCTAAACAATACCGTAACCGTAACCCTAACGCTAACCCTAACCTGTACCGTAAACCTAAACCTACCCCTAAACCTAACCCTAACCTGTACCATACCTCTAACCCTAACCCTAACCCTGACACTAACCTGTATGGAAACCCTAACCCTAACCCTAACCCTGACCTGTACGGTAACCTAATCCTAACCCTAACCCTAACCTGTACTGTAACCCTAACCCTAACCCTAACACTAATGCTAACCTGTATGGTAACCCTAACCCTAACCCTAACCCTAACCTGTACCGCAACCCTACCTTACCCTAAGCCTAACCCTAGCCCTAACCTGTACGCTAACCCTAACCCTAACCCTAACCCTAACCCTAACCTGTTCCGCAACCCTAACCTTAACCCTAACCCTAACCTGTACGGTAAACCTAACCCTAACGCTAACCCTAACCCTAAACTGTACCACAACCCTACCCTAATCCTAAACCTCAACCTAACCTGTAGGGTAACCATAAACCTAACCCTATCCCTAACCTGTTCCGCAACCCTAACCCTACCCTAACCTGTACCGCAACCCTAACCCTAACCTTAAACCTAACCCTAACCCTAATCCTGACCCTAACCTGTACGGTAACCCTAACCCTAAACCTAACACTACCGCTAACCCTAAACCTAACCCTAACCTGTACAGTAACCCTAACCCTAACCCTAACCCTAAACCTAACCCTAAACCTAACCTGTAAAGTAACTCTAAACCTAACTCTAACCCTAACCCTAACGCTAACCTATACCGTAACCCTAACACTAAACCTAACTGTAACCCTAAATTGTACCGTAACTCTAACCCTAACCCTAACCATAACCTGTACGGTAACCTAAAATTAACCCTAACCCTATCCTCTACCGCAACCCTAACCCTAACCCTAACACTAACCCTAATCTGGGGATCCCTGGGTGGCGCAGCGGTTTGGCGCTTGCCTTTGGCCTGGGGCGTGATCCTGGAGACCCGGGATCGAGTCCCACGTCGGGCTCCCGGTGCATGGAGCCTGCTTCTCCCTCTGCCTGTGTCTCTGCCTCTCTGTCTCTTTCTGTGTGACTATCATGGATAAATAAATAAAATCTTTAAAAGAAATAACCCTAATCTGTACTGTAACCTTAACCGTAAGCCGAAACCTAACCCTAACACTAACCTGTACCGTAAACTTAACCCTAACACTAACTCTAACCCTAACTTGTATCGTAACCCTAACCCTACCCTAACCCTAAATCTAGCCTGTACCTTAACCCTAAGCCTACCGTAACCCTAGCTGTAAACGTAACATGTACCCTAACACGAACCATAACCCTAAGCTCTATGGCAAGCCTAACCCTAACCCTAACAGCAACCCAATCCCTAACCTGTACCATAACATTAACCCTAACCCTAACCCTATCCCTATCCCTAACACTAACACTAACCCTAATCCTAAACTGTACATTAAACCTAAACCTGACCTTAAACCTAACAATAACCCTAACCCCAAATCATACCGTAACTCTAAATGTAACCCTAACTCTAACCCGAACGCTAACCTATACCGTAACCCTAACCCTAAACCAAACCGGAACCCTAAATTGTACCGTAACCTTAACACTAACCCTAAACTTAAAACTAACCTTCTCCGTAACCCTAACCCTAACCCTTACATGTACCGTAAGCCTTACCCTAACCCTAACTAACCCTAAACCTAACCCTAATCCTAACCCTAACCCTAACCCTAATGCTAACCTCTACGGTAACCCTAACCCTAACCGTAACCTGTACCGCAACCCTAAACCTAACCCTAACCCTACCCCTAAACCTAACCTGAACTTTAACCCTAACCCTAACCCTAACCTGTACTGAACCCTAACCCTAACCCTAAGCCTAACCCTAACCCTGACCCTAACCTGTACGGTAACCCTAAACCTAACCCTAAACCTCAACCTAACCCTAACCTCTACGGTAACCATAACCATAACCCTAACCCTAACCTGTTCCGCACCCTAACCCTAACCTGTACCGCAACCCTAACAATAACCCTAACCCTATCCCTAAACTGTACGGTAATCCTAACCCTAACCCTAACCTGTACCGCAATCCTAACCCTAACCCTAACCCTAACCCTAACCCTGACACGAAACTGTGTGGTAACCCTAACCTTAACCCTAACCCAAACCCTAACCCTAATCCTAACCTCTACGGTAACCCTAACCCTAACCCTAACCTGTACTGTAACCCTAGCCCTAACCCTAACACTAA